>RQOL01000024.1:3825876-3880525 GCA_013076295.1 Sanderia malayensis
TAACGCTTACTGCACCAACAACTTTAAGATGCTTTTTGGATCATATCAGAAGCAAATTGTATGCAAAAACGGGGGCAATAACAACAAGTCAGATGGCTGAATATCGCAAGGTCACGGTACCAACCTTCTGGCAAAAGTCACAAAAAAGGTATTTGAACGCTATTGCTGGCGGAGGAGGCTATGAGCAGCTAGGGTGCGCTTGGATGTCTGAAGTCATTCATAAAGCTTAAGAAGGGCCCCATTGATTTTAAACGGTAATGGTTTGCCATCTAATACAAAGTATTCAATTTAGACTTACTGCCACATGTCAAGCCCAAATTGAAGATGTTTTTCGAAAGCGAATCGACGCTATAATCCAAGCAATTTGTCGGCTTTCCGCATTTATCTTTCTTCCACAAGATGCACTGGGAATCGATAAAAGAACCAAATATGACAGGGCCTGGGATGAAGCTTAAACTACGCATGAGCAGAAACTGCAATCCCAATGCAAAGGCACGTTGATTATCCGGCACACATCTGAAATGGCAAAAGTTACAGTTTAATGCTGTTATACGGTGCAGTGATGACAGGTGGGCTTGAAAACTTTGAAGAGATTGAGCAATGCAAAAGTGAAGCGAGAAGAAAGAAGTAAGATGGAAGAAGGGGTTGACGAAAAAGGAAAATTACGTGAAGAAAATTAGAATGAATGTTTTTAATGTCAGACAGAAACTTGCAGAAATTGTAAATAGAATAGAGCATGAGTAAGATGAGTACGATAAAACAAGTAGCAATTTCAGAACCAAATGTACAAAGAAGAGTATACTTGGACCCGGTAAAGGCGTTGAAGCGTACTAAAAAGTACCTCACTGATTTAGTCTTTGAAGAAAAAATTATCCATAAAAGGGGCATATTTCATGTTTTTGGAAAACATAAAATATGGCCCCCGGCTTTTACGCTAAAGGGAAGCGGGAAACTGAAGGAATAGTAGAAAGTATGTGGTAAAAGTAAGCTCCATCATGGGGATTGAGTGAATTTTTGACTGATTGGACTGTACCTTAGAATAATCAATTTTGTGTGGTGTTGCAGAGAAGAATGATATAAATATCAAGAAGAACATTGCGATCAAAAATAATGTCAAATTCTTGCATTGTCTGTCGCATAGCCCTCTCGTTGCTTCAAACGTTACGCTGCTTGATTTGGTTAAATTATTGGCACCAGCTGCAAATGAGGCATTTGGATGCAAACCAAGTTTAGGAATACAACTGCAGTTTACGAATCCCTTGAAATCAAAACAAACACTGATCAATGGATTGAATGTAACGACGTCTCAATAGTATGGTTCTGAGACATCAAAACCCACTTTCAAGTTTGGGCAGCCTTAAGAAGAAAAGGGGCAAATGTGACAGGAAGAAAGTGGCATCTTTAGAAGAACAAGCGGTTTGGATTGGAATATCTTTGTACAAAGCCTTTAGGACTCCCAAAGCAGAATTTATTGCAATATTGCATTGAATTTTGAAATAAAACAGTTCAAGGCATGCTAATTGATTTGTTTACAATACTAAAAGGAGTACTATTAGATTTTAACAGATTGATACAGTACCATTTTGTTAACAGATTTACTGCAACCAGCAAAACATGGCGAGAAGTAGGTTTTGCCATCAATACCACAAACAGGGTTGTATACTTGACGTGAACAGAAGCACTTGTTGTTGCACTGGGAAAACACAGAGCCCGTAGAAGTGCTGAAAATATTAATAAAACCAAATAAATTAACAAGACCACCACTCAGATTGCATCAAGATAAAGACAGGTATGATTGTATTTGTCTGGCGTTCTCATGCACACTTTGTTGTGCCCCCAAGGAAGTGTGCAATGGTGGAGAAAGCAGACAGCGTAGATGTTACTACTTTTTTCTTCAATAAATATCAAGCAGTTTATTTAAAATTTCATGATTTAAAATTTGGACGATTCACCAAAAACTGTATTCCACCATCCATTACTAAAAAGGTGCAGAGTGGGGGTTTACCAAAGCTAAGCTTTGTAGGAGACAGAAAACACTGGACACGAAACCTGTTGTGATATGGAATTGTTTTGCCAGCCAAAACCGTTGTTTTGCATCCTGGGATCAAGAATATTGCTGAACTAAAGCACGTGCATGCACTTAATACAGTGCATATTAATGTTCCGATTTTTGTTGAATTTTTCAGTGGAATCCTTTTCATCAAATATGATCCAAGGAGAATACCAACTAAGAAAAAAAAGAAAAGAGTCTTTAAAAATATTGATTCGGGCAACCAATTTAATAATGAATAAGATAACCAGAAGCTTCATATTAGGAAAACGATGTTAATAGTTTCCTATAAACGACTATATATTCGGTCGCACAAACAAGCGACCATCTTCAGAGTCAATTAAATCCAATAACGTAAGTATTAAAAGAGTCTTTACTTTCAATCTCTGAAAACAACGTACCATCTGAAACTGCACTTCATAAGTTTTTTCATACACAGAACACATTATGCATGATCATATTACAGTATATAGTTGCATAGTGTTGATTGCAAGCAAAGAAAACTACATTATGGCAGTTAATGAAAGCCAGCATCAAGCAACAGCCGACAGCAATTTACAAGTATTGCTGTAGCAAGGGTTATCTCACCTGCCATTGCTGGAAGCAATGCCACACCCATCATCATTCCTACTACGTTCGTCGACCCACCAAATTTAAGAATGATGATTTTTGAAAAGAACGAACCCATTGAAGCGCCAAAGAATACGCGAACAGTTAGACCGAGGGAAGCGAAAATGAATGTCCAGTTTTTGCACAGGTTTAATATGGCTCTGAAGAACCCTCGAATGCCTGCAAATTAGAAAGTACGAGTTAATTAAATCAAAACAAAATTGGAAAATAAAGAGCTGCATTTTTAGATATATCACGACCAATGGTTTTTAGGGGCATAAATTAACTTCTCAATACTCTCAGTACTACCGCGCAGTGTTTTGATTGGATGAACGACGTAAAAGATACGACGGTTATTTTACGGAGAGGGGTTCATAATTTTTTGAATTAAAAGCGAGTCATTCCAGCTGAAATCAATGGAAGGGGCTCCTTATTAGGGGCTGTTTGCTGGTCATGCTGATACTGTATTTCTGAATGTGAGAAAGTAAACCTGTGCCAATGTTCTTTTCAGCGGATTGAAGTTCACCCTTATCCAGAGCTTGATCTCTTTTCTTTCGAAATTTTGGCATCTCAGCTGGGAAGCAAAGCAATGCAGCACCACTTAAAAACAGAAGCCAGGCAAGTACGAAAAATCCCAGCCACCATGCTCCAACCCATCTTGGATCCTTTGCTGACAATTTCATTCCATCAGGCTGAAAAATATACAACAAACTTGACGGAAAGGGTTTTGACGGAAAGTGTGTTGTAAATTGTTACATATCTATTCTGGCATTCTTTGTGAGTGGCTGGGTATTCCAACTGGAAATGTTTCCATATAATAAACTAACAAACTCCTTATAAATTCTCTCGGTAAAACGAGCCCCGGATATAACGAACTGTTTTCTTGTTCCCTTCAGAGTTCGCTATATATCGGATTGCACTGTATTTGGAAAACATGACTTAATATTCAATGTGAGGATATCTTTGTTTTTTGCCTTGCTTTCCTGACGGCGGCTTGGATTGGTAATATTATCCCTAATTACTTTGCCTGTAATGTAAGTAGGATTGTAGAGACAAGATTCTAGACCTACCATTTTGCCGTTTGTAAATATATTCAGAAACGTTCCTCCAACAATGTATCCAAGCCCGGGTCCCAAGAATGTTGTGGCAAACCAAAATCCCAAGTAAATTGGTGATACTTTTGGGTTAACATTTTCATCCAGATATGTCGGTCCCAGTGTGTACAGTGGCGTTGTACCAGCACCCATGATAAACTGTGCCAGACATAGAATTGCCAAGTAGCCTGATGTGGAACCTTCCTGATCGCACTGAGCCGGTAACCCACCATTTGGTGCACAGGTTGTTTTATGAATTGTCAAACCAGGTATCTCGTATTTACCTTTCAAAGCTTTTGGTAAGGCGAATAACAGTGCACCAAGACCTAGAAAAGATCCAAACGATTTTCTGGAAATTGAAGAACTGTTTTACTACAATACAATGAGCAAAGATACTATTTTAGAAGCTGCTCACACCAGATGGATTCTGTGTACAAAAGGTGTCCTGTGTCCGTATGAAGGTTGTTCAAATCAATACAACTGAGAATGGATATAATAACAAGACTCGTGGATATGGAAATTTATTAGAGGCTCGAACTGCTAATGGAAAGACAGACAAAGGCATATTAATAATGATAACCTGTAATCAATGCTCCATATCCTATCCATTTTGGTTTTTTGCCAGTTGTTCCAAAGAAGCTGATGATGGGGACGAGAATGATGCCTGCGATGTCATTAAAAGCAAGAATCAATCCCGAATGTGTGCTTGTAAGTCCAAATTCTTTTTCGATATCAGGAATAGAGACAACTACCAAACCCAATACGACGAGACCTGTGTAAAAAAGCAATTGCCGAAGATGTGATTGAGATGAAAAAGAATTCTACCACATTTTGGATTTGTCAATTCACATCTAGGGTCATATATTTGTTTTTATTTTAAAAATATTTAGCAGATATTCGACTGGCGTTCAATAACGTTCCAAACCATACAAAATCTTTTACCCTGTTGACTTTTACAGGTTATTGTGCGAGATAGCTACTAACTATTTAAATTTATCATATTTAGAGTATGAGTTTAATACCTTGAACAAGAGAACATTGAAATGAATAGAATGAACCATTTTGGGTTGATGAATTTTTGAAGACATTCGGGTCTCCATGATCTCCATCCGCATCTTAATGATTCATCATTTAATTCTTCTTTTTCAGACTCATCGACATCATAACCTCCATCTGCCACTGCGCTACTGCCTGTCTTTCTATCATCCAGTAAATTCTCAGCCATGCCTTATCTAAAGTGCAAGCAAATGCTGTAAGTACAAAATTCTGTTCTTATTAATATTCTCTATTCTAATGAATCTAATTAGTTCTTTTATTCGGTTCCTGAACATACAATTCCTGACATGCTCAACTGTTTTGTGGCACCTTCGCTTCCCGCATCCAACCCAATTTCTGAAAATACCGTATTTCCTCTAAAGAACGCCGCGGCGTTTTTTTCAAAATCCAACTTTTGCATACGGCGTTTGATAGAGGGCGGCGTCCAGTAGAGGGAGGCGTTCTTTACAAAATGAAAAGTGGGATAAACAAGGTAAAAATAGACAATATCTTCTTTTCCCAAAAACACGTAATAGAAGACTTTATGAAAAATGTTTTAAAGTTAACAAATGATGTGTTCAAGCTAAGGTATGTCAACGTCAATGTCACTGTCTCGAGTCCTCATCTATGACACGAAAACTTTCGTAGCTTTCGCTGACGTGTGTTTTCTAATAAACGCCGCCTTGGAAGATGCGGCGTTCAATAGAGGGCGGCGTTCATTAGAGGGCGGCGTTTATTACAAATGCTTGGTTTAAAGTGCGGCGTTTAATAGAGGGCGGCGTTTATCAGAGGGCGGCGTTCTTTAGAGGAATTACGGTAACCCAAAAACTAGCCCTCCGGAATAGCCATTTTCTCGTCAAAGCTTGGGAACAACAAGGCACTAACAAGTAAGGAAAAAATTTCCAAATTTTAACCAAAGTGTCTAGTTACTTGTCAAAAGTTGTCTCCCTAATTTTGACTGCTTCCAACATTTCTGGCCCATCTCTACGAATTCCCTAACACTCTATCACAGTGTTACGCTGTTCTGTTAGCTATGGGATTCTCACAAGACTTATTTAAGTAAAAGATTAATTTAAACACATTTGTCATGCATCAACTGTTTTTGTGTCTTTATTTCATTCACTAGACATCAGATTATTTTTGTACACTGCATAGTTTTACACCATTACTTTCTTTTAATTAGGTTAGAGTGAAGTGATATATACCCCATTATGCCTGCTAAGTGGGTTAGTTGCGAAGAATTTATTTCATTTGAAATTGTGCGGACTTGCCCTTGCATGCTTCCATTTACACCCCTTATTTCATATCTCCTTTATGAGCAACCTACATCTGAAGGACCCAAACATTTAACGACCCTATACTACTCAAGAACACATTGCTGAGAATTGCTCAAAATGAAACAATTTCATCACCGCAAGTTGTAATAGACATGATAGTTCTTAATGGGAATTGTAGCTACTATTAATTAAGGTTCTTTCTTGCCTTCTTCGAGTTTATTTATTATTGCCTTCTTAGTTTTTGGCCTTGTTTTCAGACACAGTGTTTCGAATTTCGAATTTCAAACGTGTTTTACGGCTGTGTCATACTTTGTAACTAAATGATGAAGCTAAAATCACATAACAGTTAAGGAACATTTAGTACAACAACTTGGTCAAGACAGCCTGAAATTAGAAACTTTGAAAACTAGACTTTGAGGCAGGCTTTTAAAAAGAATAGAGTAGAATTGAGAACTATGAATGACGTGTCAGGTTGCTGCCTTTCCCTGGATATCTTGCGACAGATGCAGGAAAGATCAACGCCAAGTCAAGTCCCAAGTCCCCTAAAACAAGAATGATGTCACCAAAATCCCCATTGAAAATGTCGTCATCTGTTTCATTGCATTAGGAATAGGGTGGTGTGGTGTGCCACATGAGCACCAACCGATGCTTTCACTAGCATATCTAATAGATTGTAGAACCACAATGAGACAATAACACCTAAACATCAACAAAATAATCATTTCTAGCATTTTAGAGATTATAAATTACTCTTCTTCCCCAAGCGTGGCAAATTTGCACAACACTAGCTTTCTCTGCCAAACATAGCCAAATATAGGCCTAGGGTGTTGAGGCTCGAGGCAATAGCCACAGTACTTTGTGTAAATTTGCACGTAAAATAGCTATGCATACCAACCAGATTTTTGAGGCTACTAGTCAATTAAATCATTCCTGTGCGCATTGAAATCAAGGTGCATAATGCCAGTATACTACTTTGCATTTAATGGAGTTATTATTTTTAATTTTAATGCCTTACCTGGATTGGAAATGTCTTGCCCTTGCGTTGTACGGAACGAAAACAACGAGTTTCCACAAATTATGCCAACTTTCTTCTGCAATTTAATTGCTTTGACTGATAGCAAATTACACACTAGCGAATTGTCTGCTTTGTTACTCTAACCTCATATTCAGTTGTCACCATTCAATGGTTATTAGCAAACCCAATTTTCATAAAAACAAAGCTTGCCTATAGACAGTGATTGTTTGCACTGGAAACACAGATCATTTTCTAATGCAGAATTGAATGCTGCGGTTCTTAAAATTTTCTATCTTGTAAACTATGTTATGTTTTCTTTTTCTTTTCTTTCCATTCCACATGTGTTCACATACCGTTCAAGCTGAATGGAGACGTTTTAAATAAATGCTATTATTAAATCAAGGTTAGGTTGGTCGGGAGAGCAAGGTCCATTGTCTTAATAATATAGGTTAGATACAACTTAAAAGATTATCGAGCATCGGGAGAGTGAATTATTGGGATAATTGTTTAATCGATTTTGCATACTTAATACTGGAAAGTTACAAGTCAAGGTTAAAATTGATAAGAAACACTGTCATTTTGCTGCAGAGATTAGATTTGACCTAGTTTTGCATTATATGTAAATTATTGTCAATATTTTCACAATGGTCAAAAGTACGGTCAAGTAACATCAAGAGGTGTTCCATTGTCCAAACCAGAGCACAATATTTTCACGATAACTATCGAATGCAATAGGATCTTCCGTTGACTTCTGAAAATTGCAATAAGATATCAAAGGCTCTCTATTCCAGAAATTCCAGTACTTGCAAAGTAATAGGATTATGATAATATAATAGAATTTTAAGCCATCAAGATGTACGATATTTCTAATCAGAACTTTGCTTATGAACTCATAAAGGTAAAGTCAGGACTTATCACTTGATAAGTGAAATCTATAATTTCAACACCCAATTCAAAATTGTGTCTGTCTAGAACTGGCCTCCGGAAGAAAATTTGCATAAGAATATCTGGGCATCCAACGGGTTTCAATGAAGTTTTGGAGCAAATACATTCTCAAACGTTCTTGCATTTTTAAGTTAAAACACAAATTAGACTATATCATATTGTTTTATAGCAATAACTTAAGGACAGTGGCCTTAAATGAGAAGGTTGACATTTATTGCCGTTGAATGAAATTTCACTGGTAGCACATGAACATTTGACATTGAAGCTGGTTTGATACAGACATTGTTATGCAAATTCTCTTGCTGAGACCTTGGTCCACCTCTGGACGCCATTTTAGACTGGACACTGGGTGTTGTGTTGCAATACTTTGGTCCAGTTAGTAAGTGTAGTTCCGGTTACCTTTTTATAGAAATACTAAACTTCTTTCCAAGTTTCAAGGTTTTGCATTGATGCTCTTAAATTTCCATTTTGGCAATTTTGAGTCTCGGGACTCTTACTAACACTGTCTTATATAAAAAAGAAAAGTTTCCACTTAAATGGCAGTTGGAAAGTGCCAGTGCTGCCATTAAGAGTAAAATATACCAATGCTGCACATTCTACTTTCCAGTGAAATGCATGGCTTGTTGAAAGAGAATCTTCCTGATCATGAATCAAAAGACTTCATTGAATACAGACTGATGAACGCGGTAAGCTGACTCACACATCTTGTATATATATAAGAGCTCCTTCGGTTAATAGCGCATTTTTTAAAAGAACAAACGAAATTTTCGGCTTCGAAAATATAAAATAGTCTATAAGGGTCAGCGGCTGGAAGACATCTTGTCTCTCGTTTCCATACCTCTCGGCACACTCTCGTTTCCATACTTCACAAGCACACTTTCGGGGTCGCTCGATACCAACATGAATAATTTGGTATTACTTGAAATAAGTTTGTGATGAATTTGAATGATTGTAATTGATTTTGCTAAAATGAAACGCCTAATAGAAGCTGGCCATTGTAGAAAACAGGAAAGGAAGAAGCCTGCATAAATTAAATCGAAAGATGCAATGGAACACCATTGATATCTGGAAAATCTTCTGGTCTTATTTCTTTTTCAAAGTCAAATTGAAAGTTTGTGTATGAGAGAGATAAATATCATAAATAGTCCATAAATAAAACAGAAACGTTTTTCAAGTCCCAGACTTGAATCATAGTTGCATTATTAATTACAAAATAGATAAATATGCAAAATATATATGCCTAAGAAATGGCAAAACAGAATCGCATTTCATATACAATTCAAACATTAAAGATCAAAAGAGTACTTATCGTTGTTAATAATTAACATGAACTGATATATCAAAATAGTATAGTCAATTAGATCGATTAAATGTGATCTAAAACCAAATGATTTAGTAATACAATACAAGGTAACATTTAGTATTAATTTAGCATAAGAAAATAATGAATCAACAAATAACATATCATTATCACACAATAAAAAATATGATTATGATTATATAATCATGATTAGGCTTAACGTGGTCAAAGTACTTTATTCCAGCAACTAGATTTGTCAAACAGTGGTGCAATAACAATAAAACAAATCTCTCATTAATAGCCCCGTAATTAGATCAGGAAAATAATGTTCAGAATTTCTAAATTGGTGCACTCTTGTTTAAAAGTTTTCCATGGATCACTACACGGATAAGCCAAAAGGGCCCACATTTATTATTGCATCACTGTTGGATAATAAAATACACAACTCAACAAAAAGTGCTCACATCAAATGCAGTGCAATGGACTCTTACATATATTGCAGAATAAAACTTGAATCAACTCCACAACTTGTTGATAAAATAAAATTTCTGGGATTAATTTTCAGTCTTCGTTGTCTTCTTCCTTGACATTCAGCTTTAATGCTATCTTTTTCAGAATCTTGTTCTGTTCACGGACGATATCCTTGAGATGTTTAATATGCTTCTTTTGTTTAATTAATTCTTTCTGGTGTATGTTTAATTCTCTGCAAACTTCTTCTTCATGACCAATGGTCTCCTCCTGCTCTTCTCTCAAATATCCATATTCATCATCATAGCCAAGAAATCGTCGCAATCTGAATAAAATAAAAAAGAAACGGCACCAACATAATCACAAAATTCCTGGCCGGGAAGTATTCACATAAAAAAAACTGTTAGGATATAGGTAAATCAAGTAAATCAAGTAAATCATGACAATCATTTAATGATTAATGAATGTCAAGGGTGATTACCTTTCAAAGCAATTCGCCTGGTTTGGAAAAACCACTTGGCTCGGTGCATACGCCCACTTGACAACAAAGGATGGGTAATTTTTTTCCATGTCTAGCAGAATATCGACCTGTTGCTTCAGAATTCTTATATAGGCCGTTTTTCTTACAGTTTCAATGTCGCCGACAGCCAAACCGACCTGTTAACAGGAAAAAATTCAAAAGAAAAGCACTGCGATGAGTTGAACCGATGCAAAGAGGAGAAATTAAAAACGGTGAGAAATGAATACGAAGCCTTACCAACAGGTTCATCATGATGATTGGCATGAGGAGCAGGAAGGCAGAGAACAAGGTGTAGGAAAGAGGACTCATCGGCATCATAGGTAAGGTTGTTGTTGGTGACGTCTTATTCAAATTGTCCGTGAAAACATTATCATATTCTATTTCACCAATCGACATCACTGCCACCTGTAAATACATCACAACTGATTACGCCATTATACATACGTGTAGCACTAATGCATATCAAAGTAGGAAGTTTAGAACAAAAATATAAGGCGGTTAAACCTAGCCTTGAATAAGTAAAGAGCAGTAAAGTTCAAATTGATAAGGCAACTTTCAACTCACTTTCATAAGTGATCTCTCAACCGTACTGAAGGTATCATGTTCTCGTAGCAAGGCATAAAATGAGAGTGCAAAACCAACAATGAATATTGCGAATACAAGCAGCACTCGCAACACTGTTTTCAGCACTTCAACAAACATGACTATGTAAAGACCAAAGTAGGGAAACCTCGTGAGAAATAACAGTAGATCAATCCATGTCAGTAGGATGGCAATTGCTCCCGCATTCCATTTCATCGTAAACGTAATTAAATCTGCCTTTAAAAAAGGCAACATGAAGATGAGAGTAGATATGTACAATGTCCATTCCAAGTAGTTTACGCCCTGCGAGAAGTACTTTCGTCTCTGAAGGAATAACTGGAAGAGCTCTTTGATCAGATTGAAGCCGCAAATAGCGATGGTGAGAGAGGGAATTATGGTAAATGCTTTTTGGTTGACAACTTTTATCGTGCTCTTGTACATTGCCTTACCCACGGCATCCAGCTGATTGTTCCTGTCCCTGGTCGAGAGATTGGAGAAACAAACGGTGACAAATAAGCACTGTCATAGAGCATGTGTGCAGTTAACCGTGAAACAAAATAGTAGAAGAACATAAAAAACATAATGGGAATAAAATGCAATGCTGACAAAATAAGCCTTAAGAGGGGACTTTACTGTAATTAAAAATAAATAATGGTCATACATACAGCTCTCGTTCAGTAACAACCATTGACGTGACACAAGCAACAAAAAACAAGTAAACCAGCAATGTGAAGTAATATATTGGTCTGCCAAGCTTCGCCCATTTGTGTTCAATCAACTTCCTTGTCAATTTGTGCGAGAGCAGTTTCTCTCTGTGGTGTAGGGCCATAGTTCCCGGCTCCATCGAGTACTTGTGATCTCTTCTTTTTGATGGAGATTGATCTATATACTTAAAATCGTACGAGATGTTGAAGTCCTTGTTATCTCGTGCATGGCTGGACTCTACAATGCACTTGTTCATAACCACTTCAGCAATGTCTGGTGCGGATTTGATAAGTTTGCTCATAGGGGTGCATCCATCGTCATCGACATTATCAAGAACTTCTTGCCATCTAAAACAACCAAAGATACATATACAACAATGGAAATAAACTCGAATAGCAGAAGTGAGAGGGCAAGAAAGCGAGGAAAAGAAATAAGAAAGGAAAGAAGAAAACGACGGAGAACAAAAAGAAGAGGAAGAGGAATATCAGAGAATAAGCTGGCAAAATTATGAGGAAATTGGCAAAATGTTTATTCCCAAGAAAGTGTTTCTTGTGAAGGAAGGAGAAAAGAAGTAAGTGAAAAAGGGTAGAAATGTAAGTCAAAATATTCAGATAGAAAGAAAAAGAGAAGAAGGAATAGATAAATAAATTGAAGTCATAAATAAACGAAGTAAACGAAAAGATAGCTATAAGCAGAATGGACTGCAAGATGGACTGTTCCATTATGGGACAAAAGCTTACCTCTGATGTGTAACAAGAGCCATGCATACGTTCTGATGATTATTTTCGATGGCAAAATCCAAGCAGTTCTTTCCGTGGATGTCTCTTAGCGCAATATCAGCACCATTGTCCAGCAATAGGTTAACACACTCCACATGACCATTGGAAGCAGACCAATGTAATGGCGTGTTTTTGTTTTTGTCACACGCATCAACGGGTGCATCATTTTCCAGGAGTAAGCTCACAGATTTAAAGAAACCTTCTTTGGCAGCATAGTCAAGTGGGGTCCATTTCGTATCGTCACGTGCATCTATTTCGGCTCCCATGTTGGCGAGAATTCTGATCACACGACTAAAAAAGAAAACAAGATAGTCACTGAAATGAAAAAAGTGAAAGTAATGAAGGAATCAGTGTATATTGAAAGTGATCCTTTGATCACTTTCAATGTACACTACCTCCATATTGCAATAGGTTGAAGGTGGCGATAGTAACCCTTGAAAGCCGCCAACATATAAATGAATCCCAGTAGAGTAATGTTTTGAAGAATTGAATTGAAAAACTGTTATTCCCAGAAATTCAGAAAACACTGAAGCATATTTGAATGATCAAGGTTTAGAGTTATCAGAGGTGGAACATGCACAAGCAAAATCAAAATCATCACCCTAACACATCAAGTTTCATCAAACAAAATGCCATTAATGTCTAATAATAGTACTAGGTTGAATTACATGTTGCCTTTCATGGCAGCCAAATGAATGGGCATTCTACCATTCTCGTCAGATGAGTTCAAATCAACATGAGGCGTTTTGCAGAGAATCTCAACACACTTTGGCTTTCCTTTCTCTGCTGCATGGTGCAGTGGTGTTTTCTCTTCGTGGTCACCAAAATCTGGTTTGGCACCATTCTCTAAAAGTATCTTTAGTGCCTGTTAAATGAAAGAAAAAATCAGATTGACATGCTGGATAACAGATAGCTAGCCATTAGTCCAAGATCCTCACACAGATGCCAATAACCAGAATAACAAGCACACTGTAGTTTGGGTATTGTGAACACAGACAAACCTCAATGTTCCCTTCCAGTGCTGCATAATGTAATGGAGTTCTGTAATCCTTATCAGTTGAATTGACAAGCCCAATAGCACTTGTCCCCATCAACATTGATAGTGTATCAATGTGATCATATTCAACAACCAAATGAACACATGTCTTCAGAGATGCATCAGTGATGTGCATCCTGGCACCTTTGTTACAGAGAAGTTCTGCTGCTTCGGTTTGACCTTTCCAGACGGCTGCAAGAAGTGGCGTGTAATTGTCTTTGTCTCTTGCGTTGATCAATGATCCTCGTTCAAGAAGAAATTGCATCATCTCCAGTTTACCAAACATTGCTGCCCTGTGGCAAGAAATAATGCAAGTTTGCTGAAAGATTACTTTTAAATTTCATAACAAAGTGCAATGAAAAGAAAGTAGTAAAAATCACAAATATAAAATGAACAACAAAAAGAAGATTTTACTTGTGAAGAGGAGTCATTTGATCCACATCTTTTGGATTTATTTTGGCTTTATGAAGAAGAAGTTCTTTTGCAACCTCAATATTTCCACTTGTAGCAGCCAGATGAAGCGGAGAAACTTTTCCTTCAGACTTTTTATTCACGTGAGCACCATGAAAAATCAAACGTTTCACACAGTGCTCATATCCAGATGTACATGCCAAATGCAAAGCTGCATCATGGGCATCAGATGGTTGGTTTACATAGCTGATCTTGTTCACACCTGGTTTTCCATCTACCATGTCTCCGTCAACTGAAAACAGATGACAATAAGCTGGGTAGAAGACAGAGATTGAATTTGCGAAGGAAAGAAAATGCATTGCATCTTTGCAATTGATGGCACTGATTCTGAGTTATGAATTGGCTTTTTTAGAATAAAGGAATCACAAGAGAACTACAGAATGACGAATAGCTCAATACCATTGCTGTATGTCATGCAGTTAAATCAAAACTTGTTGGCTTGACAATTACTACTTACAAGTTGCCATGAGCACATCAACAATGTCTGCATTGCCTTCAGAGGCTGCAAAATGTAGTGCATTTTCCCCCTCTCTATCCTTGGAATATATATCTGCTCCTTGATCAAGTAGTTTCTGTGTTATTTCAACATCACCACTAATTGCTGCTTGGTGCAATGGTGTTACATCTCCATTATCCTTGATCTTTATGTCAATACCATTCTGGTCCAAGAGAAGTCTAGCAATTTCTGTATTGCCTCTTCTTGTGCTGAAGTGCAGAGCTGTTGCACCATAAATATTTTGCCTGTTTATGTCTGCTCCTCTTTCTACGAGCAGCCTGGCTACCGCAACGCAGTTGTACCTGACCGGAATATTGGAAAGGTTAATTCTTGGAATGGAAATAAGACTTCTGACAACACAGCTTTTGGAATAGAGTAACGTAACGAGATCTTGGAAATCCTGGGAAGGCAGGACCCATTTAATGTTTTAATTTTTAATAAAGATCTTTTATAAACTGAAATAAAGAACTTTTTTCGGGAAATCTTCTTCCGTTTTATGTTTGTCAAGTGGCAAAACATATATGTGTCAAAATACATACTTAGCAGCAACATGAAGAGGAGTGTTTGCATCATCTCCTGGCAAGTTGATGCTTGCTTCGTTATCCAGCAGTAACTCGGCAGCTGCTTTTTTGTTTGCTTTTGCTGCATGATGAAGAGGGGCTAGGCCATCGTTGTCTTTGATATCGATTATACGCAATATGTCATGTCCTTCATTTGCTAATGAAGTCAATTTTGCCTTGATCGCTTCAACTGAGTCCTCGCGAGCAGCTAAATGCAAGCCATACTCTTCGGCAAGATCTTCCGAAGTCAAACTTTGTGTTCCAGCTACAGAGAATCTATCATTATTGGAATTAGGCCCACCATTAGTAGAATCTTTCTTCCCTCTGTCCTTCAACGCAATATTGTCATGTTGGAAACCATCATTTGTGCTCGGAACATCGATATGCAGAACGCTTGGCATTTCGTCTTCTTGTTGGCTAGATTTTCTTTCGTGAAAAGTTATCAAGGCTATATCGGACATTCTTCATTCCATGCAATAAATAGTATTGGATTGGAATTGATTGATAATTTCCCACCTCACTTTGATATGATTGGGAAAATGACAATGACATTCACCATACGGCCAATTCACCATTGAAGTGGAATTGAAGTGTGGAAAAAGGAATTGAAATATGCACGCTGAGCAAATACTTGTTGTTTTATAAGCTATCACGTGATCAAAGAGATGACAAATCACATCGTCATTTTCACAGATGAAAGCTGTTACTATGGCTTTTAATAACACAACCACAGAGCTCGCACATTCCGCCAACCAAGTCTCTTTTCTGTGACCATAAGTTGAAGCTGACACGTGATAAAGTGAAAGCTTGCAAGATGCAAATGAGTTTGTCCCGGCATTTGCCTCATGATGGTACATAAGCACATCAGCATGAACCCGGTCGTCATCAAGTCACCGCTAAAAGGGCCCAATGTGATAAAATTATCATAAATATATTATTACCTATATACAATTTTTGCTTCTCTACTTTTCATTTTGCCATTGCCAGTGTTTTCTGAAAATAATGCTAAAGTCGTAGCTCACACGCCCCAGTAGTTACACGTATCCAACATATCGCACGAATCTGTTGCCTGAAGGGCCTGAAATAGTTACTAATTCAGCAATACTTGCTGCAATGCGGAAAGGTACAACGATCTGTCATTTGGCAACGGCCATCCGCAGATTTTAACCAACAGTTCAAGGCATCTTCAAGCGTTTTGTCTCCTATGCGTGTATCCATCCAATGCCTGCAATAAATCGTAGTTTAAATATCATCACATATCATGAAAATGTGGCTTGTAACGTGCAGTTCATTTGTTCATTGATATAATATATAATAGTTGAAATATAAGATGAAATATAATCTATATATAAAACAGCAAAATGCTAAGTCTACTGCCAAGTTAACAGTCCGCATATGAGAGATAAGTTGTCCACATATAAAAAATAAATATTTTCCAAGTCCAAGTTTACATCATAGTTAAACTAGATAAGTTATGATAGTTATAATAGATACAAAATAGATTAAATTAAATACATATTAATATAAAGTATATCTGAAAAGTATGTAAAAAATAGATATGTAAAATAAATATAAGTATTATTATAGTTCTAATAAAACTGACTACGGGCAAATATTAAATATGACATGTTTAGCTATCGTTGTCAAAGTATATTTATTCCAGAAATTATATTTTTCAAACAGTGGTACAATAACAATAAAAAACTTTTTGATAAATAAACCTCGTAATTACCCCAGGGAAATAATTTTCAGCGTTTCTAAATTGATTGGTGTACTCTTGTTTATAAGATTCTCCTTGAATCACAACACGGACAAAAGCCAAAAAGGCCAAAAGCGATCGTTGCACCACTATTGGACACACAACTCAACAAAAATGCCCCTCTATTTCAAAAATTGTTTAAACAAACGCCCCCTCTGTTAAACGCCCCCCTCGAATAGAAGACCCTTTAAAATATCAAAATTTAATAAACGCCCCGGGGGCTTAATCGAAGCATTACGGTACCTCAAATGCGGTTCAATGGACTGATACGCACAGTGCAGAATAAAACTTAAATCAATTCCATAACTTGTTGATAAAATAGGATGTCTGGGATTAACTCTTACTCTTCTTCTTCCTGGACATTCATTTTTGATGCCATCTTTCTCAAAAGCTGATTCTGTTCACGGACGACTTCCATGAGATGTTTAATATGCTTTTTCTGTTTAATTAATTCTTTCTGGTGTAGTATGTTTAATTCTCTGCAGGCTTTTTCTTCATGTCCAACTGTCTCTTTTTGCTCCTCTTTCAAATATTCATATTCATCATTATAGCCAAGAAATTGCCTAAATCTCCAGTAAGACAAAACGAATTGCACCAACTTCACAATCAATATATAATCAATATAAATATATCAATATATCATTAACTAACATTAATCATAAATAAATCAGTAATATCGATTTGGACACATGATTACCTTTCAAAGCAATTCGCTTGGTTTGGAAAGACGACTAGGTTCGGTGTATACGCCCAGTTGACAACAAAGGATGGATAATTTTTTTCCATGTCTTGCAGAATATCGACCTGTTGCTTCAGAATTCTAATAAAAGCCGTTCTTCTTACAGTTTCAATGTCGCCGACAGCCAAACCAACCTGTTGACAGAAAAAAAAGCAACAGAAAAAATCTGCGATGAGTTGAACCGATGCAAAGGGGAGAAATTAAACGATGATGAGAAATGAATATGAAGCCTTACCAGTAAGTTCATCATGATGATTGGCATGAGGAGGAGGAAAACTGATAATATGACGTATGAAACAGGACCCATTGGCATCATAGGTAAGGTTGTTGTTGGTGACGTAATATTCAAATTGTCAGTGAAAACATTATCATAGTCTATTTCACCAATCGACATCACTGCCACCTGTAAATACATCACAATTCATCAGCTATCAATTTATCACTTAATATACGGTCATGAACGTAGCAACATTGCATACAAGAAAATAGGATGGTAAAAATGGAAGTTTAGAACGACAATATAAGTCGGTTAAATCTAATCTTGACAAAGAAGCAGTTAAGCTCAAATTGATAGAGCAATTTTTAACTCACTTTCATAAGTGATCTCTCAACCGTACTGAAGGTATCATGTTCTCGTAGCAAGGCATAAAATGACAGTGCAAAACCAACAATGAATATTGCGAATACAAGCAGCACTCGCAACACTGTTTTCAGCACTTCAACAAACATGACTATGTAAAGACCAAAATAGGGAAACCTCGTGAGAAATAGCAGTAGATCAATCCATGTCAGTAGGATGGCAATTGCTCCCGCATTCCATTTCATTTTTAAGGAAATGTTAGCTCCACTCATAAACTGCAACATGAAGATCATGGTAGATATGTACAATCCCCATTCCAAATAGTTTACGCCATGCGAGAAGTACTTTCGTCTCTGAAGGATTAACTGGATGAGTTCTTTGATCAGATTGAAGCAACAAATGAAAAAGGTAAGAAGTGGGATGATGCCGAATGTCTTGCTTATGGAAGCATCGAGGGTGTGCATGTACATTTCCTTGCCTGCATTATACAGTTCACTGTTTCTGTCCCTGGTCGAGAAATTGGAGAAACGCAAGATGACAAACAAAACTGTGAAGCGCAAATCGTAGCTAAAAGCACAGATCACTTTGAAGGAAAATAGGAGAAGGAAAGAGAAAAGAAAAGGTAGAGAAAAGATATGCACAAGTACAATGACATGCGGACAACACAACATTCAGAGCGCAAGTTGTATTTCTTAATTGCTTGATTTTATGGGCAAGAGCAAATCAAGCAAGGCAAGCAAGCAAGCAAGGCACTTGAAGGGATCAGGTGTCTAGTTCCTATAGATAAAAGATGCTCATACATACACCTCTCTTTCGGTAACAACCATTGACGTGACACAAACAACAAAAAACAAGTAAACCAGGAATGTGAAGTAATATATTGGTCTGCCAAGCTTCGCCCATTTGTGTTCAATCAGCTTTCTTGTCAACTTGTGCGAGAGCAGTTTCTCTCTGTTGTATAGGGCCATAGTTCCCGGCTCCAACGAGTACTTGTGATCTTTCTCTTTGATGGAGATTGATCTATATACTTAAAATCGTACGAAATGGTGAAGTCCTTGTTGTCTCGCGCATGGCTGGACTCTACAATGCACTTGTTCATAACCACTTCAGCAATGTCTGGTGCGGATTTGATAAGCTTGCTCATAGGGGTGCATCCATCGTCATCGACATTATCAAGTACTTCTTGCCATCTAAACAACAAAAGATACATATAAAACAATGGCAATAAACTCGAATAGCAGAGGTGAGAGGGCAAGAAAGCGAGGAAAAGAAATAAGAAAGGAAAGAAGAAGAAGACGGAGAACAAAAAGAAGAGGAATATCAGAGAATAAGCTGGCAAAATTATGAGGAAATTGGCAAAATGTTTATTCGCAAGAAAGTGTTTCTTGTGAAGGAAGGAGAAAAGAAGTAAGTGAAAAAGGGTAGAAATATTGAAGTCAAAATATTCAGATAGAAAGACAAAGAGAAGAAGGAATAGATAAATAAATGGAAATCATAAATAAACGAAATAAACGAGAAGATAGCTATAAGGAGAATGGACTGCAACATTGGAAATAAAGCATGCAAGATGGACTGTTCCATTATGGGACAGTAGCTCACCTCTGATGCGTAACAAGAGCCATGCATACGTTCTGATGATTGTTTTCGATGGCAAAATCTAAGCAGTTCTTTCCGTGAATGTCTCTCAGCGCAATATCAGCACCATTGTCCAGCAATAAATTAACACACTCAACGTGACCATTGGAAGCAGACCAATGTAATGGCGTGTTTTTGTTTGTGTCACACGCATCAATTGGTGCATGATTATCCAACAACAAGCTCACAGATTTGAAGAAACCTTCTTTGGCAGCATAGTCCAGTGGTCTCCACTTCGCATTGTCTCGTGCATCGATTTGAGCTCCCATGTTGGCGAGAATTCTAATCACACGACTACAAGACAAGTAAGGTAGTCTCAGCTATATGCACAGTGGAGGTGGAGTCCTGATAGAGAAATCACTAAACGTAATGAAGGAATCAAGTTGAAATACGGAGGTTGTATTCATAGAAATAAAAAATCAAGTGGAAGTAGGGAGTATAATCAAAGTGGCAATAACAACATGGTAGCAAGTGTAGACAGCCAATAATGTTATGAATCCGGGAGTCTTTTCAGATCACTATTCCTTCCAGAGATTCAAGAAAAACGTTCAAGGCAGTTCAAGTTTTCGAGGCTCAGATAGTTGTCAAAGGTCAACCTAAAAACCTTATGTGCTATTTTGACTTGAGCAAAAAAAATCAAAAAAGACTGATTGTATCTCGACACTTCAAGATCTGATAAATAAGCGTAGAATGCTATTATTGTCAGATGATACTACTACGTGGACTTACATGTTGCCTTTCATGGCAGCCAAATGAATGGGCATTCTACCATTCTCGTCAGTTAAGTTGATATCGACATACGGCGTTTTGCAGAGAATCTCAACACACTTTGGCTTTCCTTTCTCTGCTGCGTGATGCAATGGTGTCTTCTCTTGATCGTCACAAAAGTCTGGTTTTGCACCATGCTCTAAGAGTATCTTTAGTGCCTGTTAAATGAAAGCGAAATGTCATATTCATTTGCTGGAATTGTTGTAACAACATATCCACCTGATAGCTAGCCATTTTTGCAAGCCACTGCACCTTAATGTTCCCTTCCATTGCTGCATAGTGCAATGGAGTTCTGTAATCCTTATCGGTTGAATTGACGAGCCCAATAGCACTTGTCCCCATCAACATTGACAGTGTATCAATGTGATCATATTCAACAACCAGATGAACACATGTTTTCAGAGATGCATCAGTGATGTGCATCCTGGCACCTTTGTTACAGAGAAGTTCTGCTGCCTCAGTTTGACCTTTCCAGACGGCTGCAAGAAGTGGCATGTAATTGTCTTTGTCTCTTGCGTTGATCAGTGATCCTCGTTCAAGAAGAAACTGCATCATCTCCAGTTTACCAAACATTGCCGCCCTGTGGCGAGAAATAATGCAAGTTTGTTGAAAGATTTCTTTAAATTTCATAACAAAGTGCAATGAAAAAAAGTAGTAAAAATCACAAATATAAAATGAACAACAAAAAGAAGATTTTACTTGTGAAGAGGAGTCATTTGATCCACATCTTTTGGATTTATTTTGGCTTTATGAAGTAGAAGCTCTTTTGCAACCTCAATATTTCCACTTGTAGCAGCAAGATGTAGCGGAGAAACTTTTCCTTCAGACTTTTTATTCACGTGAGCACCATGAAAAATCAAACGTTTCACACAGTGTTCATATCCCGATGTACATGCCAAATGCAAAGCTGCATCATGGCATCAGATGGTTGGTTTACATAGCTGATCTTGTTCACACCTGGTTTTCCATCTACCATGTCTCCGTCAACTGAAAACAGATGACAATAAGCTGGGTAGAAGACAGAGATTGAATTTGCGAAGGAAAGAAAATGCATTGCATCTTTGCAATTGATGGCACTGATTCTGAGTTATGAATTGGCTTTTTTAGAATAAAGGAATCACAAGAGAACTACAGAATGACGAATAGCTCGATACCATTGCTGTATGTCATGCAGTTAAATCAAAACTTGTTGGCTTGACAATTACTACTTACAAGTTGCCATGAGCACATCAACAATGTCTGCATTGCCTTCAGAGGCTGCAAAATGTAGTGCATTTTCCCCCTCTCTATCCTTGGAATATATATCTGCTCCTTGATCAAGTAGTTTCTGTGTTATTTCAACATCACCACTAATTGCTGCTTGGTGCAATGGCGTTACGTCTCCATTATCCTTGATCTTTATGTCAATACCATTCTGGTCCAAGAGAAGTCTAGCAATTTCTGTATTGCCTCTTCTTGTGCTGAAGTGCAGAGCTGTTGCACCATAAATATTTCGTCTGTTTATGTCTGCTCCTCTTTCTACGAGCAGCCTGGCTACCGCAACGCAGTTGTACTGACCGGAATATTGGAAAGGTTAATTCTTGGAATGGAAATAAGACTTCTGACAACACAGCTTTTGGAATAGAGTAACGTAACGAGATCTTGGAAATCCTGGGAAGGCAGGACCCATTTAATGTTTTAATTTTTAATAAAGATCTTTTATAAACTGAAATAAAGAACTTTTTTCGGGAAATCTTCTTCCGTTTTATGTTTGTCAAGTGGCAAACATATATGTGTCAAAATACATACTTAGCAGCAACATGAAGAGGAGTGTTTGCATCATCTCCTGGCAAGTTGATGCTTGCTTCGTTATCCAGCAGTAACTCGGCAGCTGCTTTTTTGTTTGCTTTTGCTGCATGATGAAGAGGGGCTAGGCCATCGTTGTCTTTGATATCGATTATACGCAATATGTCATGTCCTTCATTTGCTATGAAGTCAATTTTGCCTTGATCGCTTCAACTGAGTCCTCGCGAGCAGCTAAATGCAAGCCATACTCTTCGGCAAGATCTTCCGAAGTCAAACTTTGTGTTCCAGCTACAGAGAATCTATCATTATTGGAATTAGGCCCACCATTAGTAGAATCTTTCTTCCCTCTGTCCTTCAACGCAATATTGTCATGTTGGAAACCATCATTTGTGCTCGGAACATCGATATGCAGAACGCTTGGCATTTCGTCTTCTTGTTGGCTAGATTTTCTTTCGTGAAAAGTTATCAAGGCTATATCGGACATTCTTCATTCCATGCAATAAATAGTATTGGATTGGAATTGATTGATAATTTCCCACCTCACTTTGATATGATTGGGAAAATGACAATGACATTCACCATACGGCCAATTCACCATTGAAGTGGAATTGAAGTGTGGAAAAAGGAATTGAAATATGCACGCTGAGCAAATACTTGTTGTTTTATAAGCTATCACGTGATCAAAGAGATGACAAATCACATCGTCATTTTCACAGATGAAAGCTGTTACTATGGCTTTTAATAACACAACCCAGAGCTCGCACATTCCGCCAACCAAGTCTCTTTTCTGTGACCATAAGTTGAAGCTGACACGTGATAAAGTGAAAGCTTGCAAGATGCAAATGAGTTTGTCCCGGCATTTGCCTCATGATGGTACATAAGCACATCAGCATGAACCCGGTCGTCATCAAGTCACCGCTAAAAGGGCCCAATGTGATAAAATTATCATAAATATATTATTACCTATATACAATTTTTGCTTCTCTACTTTTCATTTTGCCATTGCCAGTGTTTTCTGAAAATAATGCTAAAGTCGTAGCTCACACGCCCCAGTAGTTACACGTATCCAACATATCGCACGAATCTGTTGCCTGAAGGGCCTGAAATAGTTACTAATTCAGCAATACTTGCTGCAATGCGGAAAGGTACAACGATCTGTCATTTGGCAACGGCCATCCGCAGATTTTAACCAACAGTTCAAGGCATCTTCAAGCGTTTTGTCTCCTATGCGTGTATCCATCCAATGCCTGCAATAAATCGTAGTTTAAATATCATCACATATCATGAAAATGTGGCTTGTAACGTGCAGTTCATTTGTTCATTGATATAATATATAATAGTTGAAATATAAGATGAAATATAATCTATATATAAAACAGCAAAATGCTAAGTCTACTGCCAAGTTAACAGTCCGCATATGAGAGATAAGTTGTCCACATATAAAAAATAAATATTTTCCAAGTCCAAGTTTACATCATAGTTAAACTAGATAAGTTATGATAGTTATAATAGATACAAAATAGATTAAATTAAATACATATTAATATAAAGTATATCTGAAAAGTATGTAAAAAATAGATATGTAAAATAAATATAAGTATTATTATAGTTCTAATAAAACTGACTACGGGCAAATATTAAATATGACATGTTTAGCTATCGTTGTCAAAGTATATTTATTCCAGAAATTATATTTTTCAAACAGTGGTACAATAACAATAAAAAACTTTTTGATAAATAAACCTCGTAATTACCCCAGGGAAATAATTTTCAGCGTTTCTAAATTGATTGGTGTACTCTTGTTTATAAGATTCTCCTTGAATCACAACACGGACAAAAGCCAAAAAGGCCAAAAGCGATCGTTGCACCACTATTGGACACACAACTCAACAAAAATGCCCCTCTATTTCAAAATTGTTTAAACAAACGCCCCCTCTGTTAAACGCCCCCCTCGAATAGAAGACCCTTTAAAATATCAAATTTAATAAACGCCCCGGGGGCTTAATCGAAGCATTACGGTACCTCAAATGCGGTTCAATGGACTGATACGCACAGTGCAGAATAAAACTTAAATCAATTCCATAACTTGTTGATAAAATAGGATGTCTGGGATTAACTCTTACTCTTCTTCTTCCTGGACATTCATTTTTGATGCCATCTTTCTCAAAAGCTGATTCTGTTCACGGACGACTTCCATGAGATGTTTAATATGCTTTTTCTGTTTAATTAATTCTTTCTGGTGTAGTATGTTTAATTCTCTGCAGGCTTTTTCTTCATGTCCAACTGTCTCTTTTTGCTCCTCTTTCAAATATTCATATTCATCATTATAGCCAAGAAATTGCCTAAATCTCCAGTAAGACAAACGAATTGCACCAACTTCACAATCAATATATAATCAATATAAATATATCAATATATCATTAACTAACATTAATCATAAATAAATCAGTAATATCGATTTGGACACATGATTACCTTTCAAAGCAATTCGCTTGGTTTGGAAAGACGACTAGGTTCGGTGTATACGCCCAGTTGACAACAAAGGATGGATAATTTTTTTCCATGTCTTGCAGAATATCGACCTGTTGCTTCAGAATTCTAATAAAGCCGTTCTTCTTACAGTTTCAATGTCGCCGACAGCCAAACCAACCTGTTGACAGAAAAAAAAGCAACAGAAAAATCTGCGATGAGTTGAACCGATGCAAAGGGGAGAAATTAAACGATGATGAGAAATGAATATGAAGCCTTACCAGTAAGTTCATCATGATGATTGGCATGAGGAGGAGGAAAACTGATAATATGACGTATGAAACAGGACCCATTGGCATCATAGGTAAGGTTGTTGTTGGTGACGTAATATTCAAATTGTCAGTGAAAACATTATCATAGTCTATTTCACCAATCGACATCACTGCCACCTGTAAATACATCACAATTCATCAGCTATCAATTTATCACTTAATATACGGTCATGAACGTAGCAACATTGCATACAAGAAAATAGGATGGTAAAAATGGAAGTTTAGAACGACAATATAAGTCGGTTAAATCTAATCTTGACAAAGAAGCAGTTAAGCTCAAATTGATAGAGCAATTTTTAACTCACTTTCATAAGTGATCTCTCAACCGTACTGAAGGTATCATGTTCTCGTAGCAAGGCATAAAATGACAGTGCAAAACCAACAATGAATATTGCGAATACAAGCAGCACTCGCAACACTGTTTTCAGCACTTCAACAAACATGACTATGTAAAGACCAAAATAGGGAAACCTCGTGAGAAATAGCAGTAGATCAATCCATGTCAGTAGGATGGCAATTGCTCCCGCATTCCATTTCATTTTTAAGGAAATGTTAGCTCCACTCATAAACTGCAACATGAAGATCATGGTAGATATGTACAATCCCCATTCCAAATAGTTTACGCCATGCGAGAAGTACTTTCGTCTCTGAAGGATTAACTGGATGAGTTCTTTGATCAGATTGAAGCAACAAATGAAAAAGGTAAGAAGTGGGATGATGCCGAATGTCTTGCTTATGGAAGCATCGAGGGTGTGCATGTACATTTCCTTGCCTGCATTATACAGTTCACTGTTTCTGTCCCTGGTCGAGAAATTGGAGAAACGCAAGATGACAAACAAAACTGTGAAGCGCAAATCGTAGCTAAAAGCACAGATCACTTTGAAGGAAAATAGGAGAAGGAAAGAGAAAAGAAAAGGTAGAGAAAAGATATGCACAAGTACAATGACATGCGGACAACACAACATTCAGAGCGCAAGTTGTATTTCTTAATTGCTTGATTTTATGGGCAAGAGCAAATCAAGCAAGGCAAGCAAGCAAGCAAGGCACTTGAAGGGATCAGGTGTCTAGTTCCTATAGATAAAAGATGCTCATACATACACCTCTCTTTCGGTAACAACCATTGACGTGACACAAACAACAAAAAACAAGTAAACCAGGAATGTGAAGTAATATATTGGTCTGCCAAGCTTCGCCCATTTGTGTTCAATCAGCTTTCTTGTCAACTTGTGCGAGAGCAGTTTCTCTCTGTTGTATAGGGCCATAGTTCCCGGCTCCAACGAGTACTTGTGATCTTTTCTCTTTGATGGAGATTGATCTATATACTTAAAATCGTACGAAATGGTGAAGTCCTTGTTGTCTCGCGCATGGCTGGACTCTACAATGCACTTGTTCATAACCACTTCAGCAATGTCTGGTGCGGATTTGATAAGCTTGCTCATAGGGGTGCATCCATCGTCATCGACATTATCAAGTACTTCTTGCCATCTAAACAACAAAAGATACATATAAAACAATGGCAATAAACTCGAATAGCAGAGGTGAGAGGGCAAGAAAGCGAGGAAAAGAAATAAGAAAGGAAAGAAGAAGAAGACGGAGAACAAAAAGAAGAGGAATATCAGAGAATAAGCTGGCAAAATTATGAGGAAATTGGCAAAATGTTTATTCGCAAGAAAGTGTTTCTTGTGAAGGAAGGAGAAAAGAAGTAAGTGAAAAAGGGTAGAAATATTGAAGTCAAAATATTCAGATAGAAAGACAAAGAGAAGAAGGAATAGATAAATAAATGGAAATCATAAATAAACGAAATAAACGAGAAGATAGCTATAAGGAGAATGGACTGCAACATTGGAAATAAAGCATGCAAGATGGACTGTTCCATTATGGGACAGTAGCTCACCTCTGATGCGTAACAAGAGCCATGCATACGTTCTGATGATTGTTTTCGATGGCAAAATCTAAGCAGTTCTTTCCGTGAATGTCTCTCAGCGCAATATCAGCACCATTGTCCAGCAATAAATTAACACACTCAACGTGACCATTGGAAGCAGACCAATGTAATGGCGTGTTTTTGTTTGTGTCACACGCATCAATTGGTGCATGATTATCCAACAACAAGCTCACAGATTTGAAGAAACCTTCTTTGGCAGCATAGTCCAGTGGTCTCCACTTCGCATTGTCTCGTGCATCGATTTGAGCTCCCATGTTGGCGAGAATTCTAATCACACGACTACAAGACAAGTAAGGTAGTCTCAGCTATATGCACAGTGGAGGTGGAGTCCTGATAGAGAAATCACTAAACGTAATGAAGGAATCAAGTTGAAATACGGAGGTTGTATTCATAGAAATAAAAAATCAAGTGGAAGTAGGGAGTATAATCAAAGTGGCAATAACAACATGGTAGCAAGTGTAGACAGCCAATAATGTTATGAATCCGGGAGTCTTTTCAGATCACTATTCCTTCCAGAGATTCAAGAAAAACGTTCAAGGCAGTTCAAGTTTTCGAGGCTCAGATAGTTGTCAAAGGTCAACCTAAAAACCTTATGTGCTATTTTGACTTGAGCAAAAAAAATCAAAAAAGACTGATTGTATCTCGACACTTCAAGATCTGATAAATAAGCGTAGAATGCTATTATTGTCAGATGATACTACTACGTGGACTTACATGTTGCCTTTCATGGCAGCCAAATGAATGGGCATTCTACCATTCTCGTCAGTTAAGTTGATATCGACATACGGCGTTTTGCAGAGAATCTCAACACACTTTGGCTTTCCTTTCTCTGCTGCGTGATGCAATGGTGTCTTCTCTTGATCGTCACAAAAGTCTGGTTTTGCACCATGCTCTAAGAGTATCTTTAGTGCCTGTTAAATGAAAGCGAAATGTCATATTCATTTGCTGGAATTGTTGTAACAACATATCCACCTGATAGCTAGCCATTTTTGCAAGCCACTGCACCTTAATGTTCCCTTCCATTGCTGCATAGTGCAATGGAGTTCTGTAATCCTTATCGGTTGAATTGACGAGCCCAATAGCACTTGTCCCCATCAACATTGACAGTGTATCAATGTGATCATATTCAACAACCAGATGAACACATGTTTTCAGAGATGCATCAGTGATGTGCATCCTGGCACCTTTGTTACAGAGAAGTTCTGCTGCCTCAGTTTGACCTTTCCAGACGGCTGCAAGAAGTGGCATGTAATTGTCTTTGTCTCTTGCGTTGATCAGTGATCCTCGTTCAAGAAGAAACTGCATCATCTCCAGTTTACCAAACATTGCCGCCCTGTGGCGAGAAATAATGCAAGTTTGTTGAAAGATTTCTTTAAATTTCATAACAAAGTGCAATGAAAAAAGTAGTAAAAATCACAAATATAAAATGAACAACAAAAAGAAGATTTTACTTGTGAAGAGGAGTCATTTGATCCACATCTTTTGGATTTATTTTGGCTTTATGAAGTAGAAGCTCTTTTGCAACCTCAATATTTCCACTTGTAGCAGCAAGATGTAGCGGAGAAACTTTTCCTTCAGACTTTTTATTCACGTGAGCACCATGAAAAATCAAACGTTTCACACAGTGTTCATATCCCGATGTACATGCCAAATGCAAAGCTGCATCATGGGCATCAGATGGTTGGTTTACATAGCTGATCTTGTTCACACCTGGTTTTCCATCTACCATGTCTCCGTCAACTGAAAACAGATGACAATAAGCTGGGTAGAAGACAGAGATTGAATTTGCGAAGGAAAGAAAATGCATTGCATCTTTGCAATTGATGGCACTGATTCTGAGTTATGAATTGGCTTTTTTAGAATAAAGGAATCACAAGAGAACTACAGAATGACGAATAGCTCGATACCATTGCTGTATGTCATGCAGTTAAATCAAAACTTGTTGGCTTGACAATTACTACTTACAAGTTGCCATGAGCACATCAACAATGTCTGCATTGCCTTCAGAGGCTGCAAAATGTAGTGCATTTTCCCCCTCTCTATCCTTGGAATATATATCTGCTCCTTGATCAAGTAGTTTCTGTGTTATTTCAACATCACCACTAATTGCTGCTTGGTGCAATGGCGTTACGTCTCCATTATCCTTGATCTTTATGTCAATACCATTCTGGTCCAAGAGAAGTCTAGCAATTTCTGTATTGCCTCTTCTTGTGCTGAAGTGCAGAGCTGTTGCACCATAAATATTTCGTCTGTTTATGTCTGCTCCTCTTTCTACGAGCAGCCTGGCTACCGCAACGCAGTTGTACCTGACCGGAATATTGGAAAGGTTAATTCTTGGAATGGAAATAAGACTTCTGACAACACAGCTTTTGGAATAGAGTAACGTAACGAGATCTTGGAAATCCTGGGAAGGCAGGACCCATTTAATGTTTTAATTTTTAATAAAGATCTTTTATAAACTGAAATAAAGAACTTTTTTCGGGAAATCTTCTTCCGTTTTATGTTTGTCAAGTGGCAAAACATATATGTGTCAAAATACATACTTAGCAGCAACATGAAGAGGAGTGTTTGCATCATCTCCTGGCAAGTTGATGCTTGCTTCGTTATCCAGCAGTAACTCGGCAGCTGCTTTTTTGTTTGCTTTTGCTGCATGATGAAGAGGGGCTAGGCCATCGTTGTCTTTGATATCGATTATACGCAATATGTCATGTCCTTCATTTGCTAATGAAGTCAATTTTGCCTTGATCGCTTCAACTGAGTCCTCGCGAGCAGCTAAATGCAAGCCATACTCTTCGGCAAGATCTTCCGAAGTCAAACTTTGTGTTCCAGCTACAGAGAATCTATCATTATTGGAATTAGGCCCACCATTAGTAGAATCTTTCTTCCCTCTGTCCTTCAACGCAATATTGTCATGTTGGAAACCATCATTTGTGCTCGGAACATCGATATGCAGAACGCTTGGCATTTCGTCTTCTTGTTGGCTAGATTTTCTTTCGTGAAAAGTTATCAAGGCTATATCGGACATTCTTCATTCCATGCAATAAATAGTATTGGATTGGAATTGATTGATAATTTCCCACCTCACTTTGATATGATTGGGAAAATGACAATGACATTCACCATACGGCCAATTCACCATTGAAGTGGAATTGAAGTGTGGAAAAAGGAATTGAAATATGCACGCTGAGCAAATACTTGTTGTTTTATAAGCTATCACGTGATCAAAGAGATGACAAATCACATCGTCATTTTCACAGATGAAAGCTGTTACTATGGCTTTTAATAACACAACCACAGAGCTCGCACATTCCGCCAACCAAGTCTCTTTTCTGTGACCATAAGTTGAAGCTGACACGTGATAAAGTGAAAGCTTGCAAGATGCAAATGAGTTTGTCCCGGCATTTGCCTCATGATGGTACATAAGCACATCAGCATGAACCCGGTCGTCATCAAGTCACCGCTAAAAGGGCCCAATGTGATAAAATTATCATAAATATATTATTACCTATATACAATTTTTGCTTCTCTACTTTTCATTTTGCCATTGCCAGTGTTTTCTGAAAATAATGCTAAAGTCGTAGCTCACACGCCCCAGTAGTTACACGTATCCAACATATCGCACGAATCTGTTGCCTGAAGGGCCTGAAATAGTTACTAATTCAGCAATACTTGCTGCAATGCGGAAAGGTACAACGATCTGTCATTTGGCAACGGCCATCCGCAGATTTTAACCAACAGTTCAAGGCATCTTCAAGCGTTTTGTCTCCTATGCGTGTATCCATCCAATGCCTGCAATAAATCGTAGTTTAAATATCATCACATATCATGAAAATGTGGCTTGTAACGTGCAGTTCATTTGTTCATTGATATAATATATAATAGTTGAAATATAAGATGAAATATAATCTATATATAAAACAGCAAAATGCTAAGTCTACTGCCAAGTTAACAGTCCGCATATGAGAGATAAGTTGTCCACATATAAAAAATAAATATTTTCCAAGTCCAAGTTTACATCATAGTTAAACTAGATAAGTTATGATAGTTATAATAGATACAAAATAGATTAAATTAAATACATATTAATATAAAGTATATCTGAAAAGTATGTAAAAAATAGATATGTAAAATAAATATAAGTATTATTATAGTTCTAATAAAACTGACTACGGGCAAATATTAAATATGACATGTTTAGCTATCGTTGTCAAAGTATATTTATTCCAGAAATTATATTTTTCAAACAGTGGTACAATAACAATAAAAAACTTTCTGATAAATAAACCTCGTAATTACCCCAGGGAAATAATTTTCAGCGTTTCTAAATTGATTGGTGTACTCTTGTTTATAAGATTCTCCTTGAATCACAACACGGACAAAAGCCAAAAAGGCCAAAAGCGATCGTTGCACCACTATTGGACACACAACTCAACAAAAATGCCCCTCTATTTCAAAAATTGTTTAAACAAACGCCCCCTCTGTTAAACGCCCCCCTCGAATAGAAGACCCTTTAAAATATCAAAATTTAATAAACGCCCCGGGGGCTTAATCGAAGCATTACGGTACCTCAAATGCGGTTCAATGGACTGATACGCACAGTGCAGAATAAAACTTAAATCAATTCCATAACTTGTTGATAAAATAGGATGTCTGGGATTAACTCTTACTCTTCTTCTTCCTGGACATTCATTTTTGATGCCATCTTTCTCAAAAGCTGATTCTGTTCACGGACGACTTCCATGAGATGTTTAATATGCTTTTTCTGTTTAATTAATTCTTTCTGGTGTAGTATGTTTAATTCTCTGCAGGCTTTTTCTTCATGTCCAACTGTCTCTTTTTGCTCCTCTTTCAAATATTCATATTCATCATTATAGCCAAGAAATTGCCTAAATCTCCAGTAAGACAAAACGAATTGCACCAACTTCACAATCAATATATAATCAATATAAATATATCAATATATCATTAACTAACATTAATCATAAATAAATCACAGTAATATCGATTTGGACACATGATTACCTTTCAAAGCAATTCGCTTGGTTTGGAAAGACGACTAGGTTCGGTGTATACGCCCAGTTGACAACAAAGGATGGATAATTTTTTTCCATGTCTTGCAGAATATCGACCTGTTGCTTCAGAATTCTAATAAAAGCCGTTCTTCTTACAGTTTCAATGTCGCCGACAGCCAAACCAACCTGTTGACAGAAAAAAAAGCAACAGAAAAAATCTGCGATGAGTTGAACCGATGCAAAGGGGAGAAATTAAACGATGATGAGAAATGAATATGAAGCCTTACCAGTAAGTTCATCATGATGATTGGCATGAGGAGGAGGAAAACTGATAATATGACGTATGAAACAGGACCCATTGGCATCATAGGTAAGGTTGTTGTTGGTGACGTAATATTCAAATTGTCAGTGAAAACATTATCATAGTCTATTTCACCAATCGACATCACTGCCACCTGTAAATACATCACAATTCATCAGCTATCAATTTATCACTTAATATACGGTCATGAACGTAGCAACATTGCATACAAGAAAATAGGATGGTAAAAATGGAAGTTTAGAACGACAATATAAGTCGGTTAAATCTAATCTTGACAAAGAAGCAGTTAAGCTCAAATTGATAGAGCAATTTTTAACTCACTTTCATAAGTGATCTCTCAACCGTACTGAAGGTATCATGTTCTCGTAGCAAGGCATAAAATGACAGTGCAAAACCAACAATGAATATTGCGAATACAAGCAGCACTCGCAACACTGTTTTCAGCACTTCAACAAACATGACTATGTAAAGACCAAAATAGGGAAACCTCGTGAGAAATAGCAGTAGATCAATCCATGTCAGTAGGATGGCAATTGCTCCCGCATTCCATTTCATTTTTAAGGAAATGTTAGCTCCACTCATAAACTGCAACATGAAGATCATGGTAGATATGTACAATCCCCATTCCAAATAGTTTACGCCATGCGAGAAGTACTTTCGTCTCTGAAGGATTAACTGGATGAGTTCTTTGATCAGATTGAAGCAACAAATGAAAAAGGTAAGAAGTGGGATGATGCCGAATGTCTTGCTTATGGAAGCATCGAGGGTGTGCATGTACATTTCCTTGCCTGCATTATACAGTTCACTGTTTCTGTCCCTGGTCGAGAAATTGGAGAAACGCAAGATGACAAACAAAACTGTGAAGCGCAAATCGTAGCTAAAAGCACAGATCGCTTTGAAGGAAAATAGGAGAAGGAAAGAGAAAAGAAAAGGTAGAGAAAAGATATGCACAAGTACAATGACATGCGGACAACACAACATTCAGAGCGCAAGTTGTATTTCTTAATTGCTTGATTTTATGGGCAAGAGCAAATCAAGCAAGGCAAGCAAGCAAGCAAGGCACTTGAAGGGATCAGGTGTCTAGTTCCTATAGATAAAAGATGCTCATACATACACCTCTCTTTCGGTAACAACCATTGACGTGACACAAACAACAAAAAACAAGTAAACCAGGAATGTGAAGTAATATATTGGTCTGCCAAGCTTCGCCCATTTGTGTTCAATCAGCTTTCTTGTCAACTTGTGCGAGAGCAGTTTCTCTCTGTTGTATAGGGCCATAGTTCCCGGCTCCATCGAGTACTTGTGATCTCTTCTTTTTGATGGAGATTGATCTATATACTTAAAATCGTACGAAATGGTGAAGTCCTTGTTGTCTCGCGCATGGCTGGACTCTACAATGCACTTGTTCATAACCACTTCAGCAATGTCTGGTGCGGATTTGATAAGCTTGCTCATAGGGGTGCATCCATCGTCATCGACATTATCAAGTACTTCTTGCCATCTAAACAACAAAAGATACATATAAAACAATGGCAATAAACTCGAATAGCAGAGGTGAGAGGGCAAGAAAGCGAGGAAAAGAAATAAGAAAGGAAAGAAGAAGAAGACGGAGAACAAAAAGAAGAGGAATATCAGAGAATAAGCTGGCAAAATTATGAGGAAATTGGCAAAATGTTTATTCGCAAGAAAGTGTTTCTTGTGAAGGAAGGAGAAAAGAAGTAAGTGAAAAAGGGTAGAAATATTGAAGTCAAAATATTCAGATAGAAAGACAAAGAGAAGAAGGAATAGATAAATAAATGGAAATCATAAATAAACGAAATAAACGAGAAGATAGCTATAAGGAGAATGGACTGCAACATTGGAAATAAAGCATGCAAGATGGACTGTTCCATTATGGGACAGTAGCTCACCTCTGATGCGTAACAAGAGCCATGCATACGTTCTGATGATTGTTTTCGATGGCAAAATCTAAGCAGTTCTTTCCGTGAATGTCTCTCAGCGCAATATCAGCACCATTGTCCAGCAATAAATTAACACACTCAACGTGACCATTGGAAGCAGACCAATGTAATGGCGTGTTTTTGTTTGTGTCACACGCATCAATTGGTGCATGATTATCCAACAACAAGCTCACAGATTTGAAGAAACCTTCTTTGGCAGCATAGTCCAGTGGTCTCCACTTCGCATTGTCTCGTGCATCGATTTGAGCTCCCATGTTGGCGAGAATTCTAATCACACGACTACAAGACAAGTAAGGTAGTCTCAGCTATATGCACAGTGGAGGTGGAGTCCTGATAGAGAAATCACTAAACGTAATGAAGGAATCAAGTTGAAATACGGAGGTTGTATTCATAGAAATAAAAAATCAAGTGGAAGTAGGGAGTATAATCAAAGTGGCAATAACAACATGGTAGCAAGTGTAGACAGCCAATAATGTTATGAATCCGGGAGTCTTTTCAGATCACTATTCCTTCCAGAGATTCAAGAAAAACGTTCAAGGCAGTTCAAGTTTTCGAGGCTCAGATAGTTGTCAAAGGTCAACCTAAAAACCTTATGTGCTATTTTGACTTGAGCAAAAAAAATCAAAAAAGACTGATTGTATCTCGACACTTCAAGATCTGATAAATAAGCGTAGAATGCTATTATTGTCAGATGATACTACTACGTGGACTTACATGTTGCCTTTCATGGCAGCCAAATGAATGGGCATTCTACCATTCTCGTCAGTTAAGTTGATATCGACATACGGCGTTTTGCAGAGAATCTCAACACACTTTGGCTTTCCTTTCTCTGCTGCGTGATGCAATGGTGTCTTCTCTTGATCGTCACAAAAGTCTGGTTTTGCACCATGCTCTAAGAGTATCTTTAGTGCCTGTTAAATGAAAGCGAAATGTCATATTCATTTGCTGGAATTGTTGTAACAACATATCCACCTGATAGCTAGCCATTTTTGCAAGCCACTGCACCTTAATGTTCCCTTCCATTGCTGCATAGTGCAATGGAGTTCTGTAATCCTTATCGGTTGAATTGACGAGCCCAATAGCACTTGTCCCCATCAACATTGACAGTGTATCAATGTGATCATATTCAACAACCAGATGAACACATGTTTTCAGAGATGCATCAGTGATGTGCATCCTGGCACCTTTGTTACAGAGAAGTTCTGCTGCCTCAGTTTGACCTTTCCAGACGGCTGCAAGAAGTGGCATGTAATTGTCTTTGTCTCTTGCGTTGATCAGTGATCCTCGTTCAAGAAGAAACTGCATCATCTCCAGTTTACCAAACATTGCCGCCCTGTGGCGAGAAATAATGCAAGTTTGTTGAAAGATTTCTTTAAATTTCATAACAAAGTGCAATGAAAAAAAGTAGTAAAAATCACAAATATAAAATGAACAACAAAAAGAAGATTTTACTTGTGAAGAGGAGTCATTTGATCCACATCTTTTGGATTTATTTTGGCTTTATGAAGTAGAAGCTCTTTTGCAACCTCAATATTTCCATTTGTAGCAGCCAGATGAAGCGGAGAAACTTTTCCTTCAGACTTTTTATTCACATTAGCACCATGAAAAATCAAACGTTTCACACAAGGCTCATATCCCGATGTACATGCCAAATGCAAAGCTGCATCATTGGAATCAGATGGTTGGTTTACATAGCTGATCTTGTTCACACCTGGTTTTCCATCTACCATGCCTCCGTCAACTGAAAACAGATGACAATAAGCTGGGTAGAAGACAGAGTTTGAATTTGCGAAGGAAAGAAAATGCATTGCATATTTGCAATTAGTAGGAATGATTCTGAGTTATGAATTTTGGATGGTTGCAATGAAGGAATCACAAGAGCATCACAGAACAATGAATAGCTCAATACAATTGCAGTAGGTCATGCGGTTAAACCAAAACTTGTTGGCTTGACAATTACTACTTACAAGTTGCCATGAGCACATCAATGACTTCTGCATTGCCTTCAGAGGCTGCAAAATGTAGTGCATTCTCCCCCTCTCTATCTTTGGAATGTATATCTGCTCCTTGATCAAGTAGTTTCTGTGTTATTTCAACATCACCACTAATTGCTGCTTGGTGCAATGGTGTTACATCTCCATTATCCTTGATCTTTATGTCAATACCATTCTGGTCCAAGAGAAGTCTAGCAATTTCTGTATTGCTTCTTCTTGTGCTGAAGTGCAGAGCTGTTGCACCGTAAATATTTTGCCTGTTTATGTCTGCTCCTCTTTCTACAAGCAGCCTGGCTACCGCAACGCAGTTGTACCTGGCAGGGATACACTTCGATTATAAGAAACTTAAATCAGCACTTATCGAGTCCCTTTCAGAAAAAATTTTGATGTTCACGATACCATTCCGTGCACAATCAAAAAGCAAAGGGGATAATAGGTAGATGTGAGGCAATGAAAAAGAGTGTGTCGTGAAGGGCAAAGACTATATTTTATTGTTCAACATTACCTGGACTTAGTGTGCAACGTTGGAGTAAGGAGACAAACTATTATATCATAATTATCTCGATTATAGATCATTTATGGATGGATTAATTAAATGTAGATAAATTATGCCAGGACTTGAAATAACAAATAAACGAGAATAAGAAGACGAAATACAAAATGAGATGTTCCACGAGGATAGACCCACGTGTGGAAAGTTCGTGAAGCAACAGTCAAGCATGTTGGCGCCACCGTGGAACATCAAAACTCCGAAACGGCGGACGAAGCCCTGTGCTTGGCCATGAAGGGTTGAACAAATGGGTATAGTGGAAAAAGAGGACCCAGGACAAGGGACACTGGAATTAGTACCTAGGACAAGTGAATATGTTTTCAATAGTTATATTTGTTTTATTGCATTTTGTTTTTCTTAGTCGATTCAGTTCCATTGAGGCTTTAATTCAGGCATCAACACCAGGCATCCAGGCTGTATTATTATACTGTAGCAGGCAACAGAAAAAATGCGAAAATGAAACAGAACATACATGATAAATAGCAAAACAAAGTGAAGTTTGAAGGAGTATGTTAAAACTTAATTCGGTAATTTGCTATAGTTTGCTGATTTTCAGGAAGCATAAATGGCTTAATGTCATCAAGAATTATAATTGGCTTTGGAGTGAGAAGTTGATTTATGCTTGCAACAAATCGATAGTTGAAGCGACAAAACAATTTTTTTAATTCAGGCGATGTTGTCCTGTCACTTTATCCATTGTTAGTTGTGGCTCGGTAACAAATACCATGGCAAGAGGTGCCATTCGATTTCGGATACGATACATTCACTCATGCCTGCATTCACATGGCTTCACTCCAAAACGAGGCACTCTGCCTCGTTTGGCATTTTAAAATTTGAATACATTGGAAGAGACCCTTCAAATAGCTGTGCTATAAACATAAATTAGTATTTTTCTCCGAAGCAAGCAATTTCTGAACATTAGCAAACTCTGGCGAATTGCTCAATTAACTTTTAATATGTAACTTTTAATTGTAATAAATTTTAATCATATGTTCTGTTACATGTTCGCACATGCTCTGTTGCTATGCTATAATGTAATAAGATAGTCTGGATGCCAAGTATTGATGCCTGGATCGAATTGAAACAACTAACAAAATCACAATGCAATAACAGAGCATAACTAATGAAAATGTATTCACTTGTCCTGGGTCCTAGGTTTTGGGTCCGAAGTCCCAGGTCCTCGCATAGGGTCCCTGGTCCTCTTTTTCCGGTATCCCCATTATCAGGCGGTCACCAAAAGTAGAGGAAAGCAGATCCGTCCAGAAAATCTAGGAAACCCTTGATTAAATGGCATTTAAGCAGCATGGAACCAGTTTCTTATAAAAGAGACATGTACTAGAAAGATTAATTCTTGAAAATGAGATTTCTGAAAGCGTAACAGTTGAATTGGAATGAAGGGATCTTGGAAAGTAGAACCTTTCGGAATGTGGGACCTTCTTTTGACATTTAAAAAAACTTTTATAAGCTGAAACAAAAACTTGAAAACAGCTCTTTTTCGGGAAATCTTCTTCCGTTTTACGTTTGTCATGTCATGTGGCAAAACATACATGTGTCAGAATACATACTTGGCAGCAACATGAAGAGGAGTGTTTGCGTCATCTCCTGGCAAGTTGATGCTTGCTTCGTTATCCAGCAGTAACTCAGCAGCTGTTTTTTTGTTTGCTTTTGCTGCATGATGAAGAGGGGCTAGGCCATCGTTGTCTTTGATATCAATTATACGCAATATGTCATGTCCTTCATTTGCTAATGAAGTCAATTTTGCTTTGATCGCTTCAAATGAGCCCTCGCGAGCAGCTAAATGCAGGCCATACTCTTCGGGAAGATCTTCTGAAGTCAAACTTTGTGTTCCAGCTATTGAGAATCTATCACTATTAGAATTAGGCCTGCTATTATTAAAATCGTTCTTTCCAGCGTCCTTCAATGTAGTGTCATCATTTTGGAAACCATAATTTGTGCTCGGAACATCAATATCCAGACCCCTTGGCATTTCGTCTTCTTGATGGCTAGATCTTCTTTCATGAATAGCCATCAATGCGATATCGGACAGTTTTAAATCCATGAAATTTCAAAGTTGATTTGATTCACAGTTTACTACTCAATGTTGAAATGTTTGCAACGGAATGACAATGAAGGATCGCCGCAACATTAACATTGCCATTGAATTGAGGAATGTGAAAAGGAACACGCACGCAGATTGGATTGAATGCTCATCTTAACTTCAAATCATTCGATTCAAATCACCATATGATTGCAAAGTCAGAAAGCTTTGCGTGCACAGAAAGATGAAAGGTACATCATATAAAGCGTGTTCGCTTAGCTTTAACCCTGAATTGCTGATGTATGAGGATGCCTGTCGGGAAACAACGAAACTGATTCTCTGCTTTTCCTACGTTTTGCCATTGCCTTTTCTAAAAATAATGCTAAAGTCATATTACCCTGATTTAAATGCTTTGCCTCAATTTAAATGCAATTAGTTCACTCATGTGCTTTGATTTCTTGAAGGCGGTATTTAACGAGAAACATGGCCAATAAAGAGTAGTGTCATAGCAAATGCATAATATAATTGTGGAATAAATGTTAGGAAGTTAATTACGCTGTAAATATTGTACGCAAATATTACAATAACATAAAAAAGTATATTAACACATGCCCTTGCTGAATACATCAAAATTTAGCTTTCTTAAAATCACCGTCTTTAGTTCTTAGGTTCAGTTCAGTTTGCAGTCAGTTATCAGTAGTCTAATGGCTGAGAATTATTGAAAATGTGATGTATATTTACAAAAAATAAATATTAGTAAAGTAAAAAAGAAACAGTGAGAAAAAATAGATAATGAATATTAATATTCAGCAATACACCCCATGCGCTTTTTCTTTATATTAAATATTTTATATAAAATGTTTTAGTCGGCCTTGTAATTCGCATAAACTAGCACAATGAACATGTTACCATGCATGCTTGTTTGATGAATTGAATGATTGAATTGCTTGATGCGGTATATTACGTCATCATTGTCACTTACTTGGCAGCACTCTGATCGGTATGGCTCTGCTGCCAGTTTCAAGGACACTAGAGCAATACTTGCTGCAATGTGGAAAGGTACAACGATCTGTCATTTGGCAACGGCCATCCACAGATTTTAACCAACAGTTCAAGGCATCTTCAAGCGTCTTGTCTCCTATGCGTGTGTCCATCCAATGCCTGCAATAAATCGTAATTTAAATATCATCACAGATCATGAAAATTTGGTTTGTAACATGCAATTTGCTTTTTTAATTCGGACTCAAGTGTATCATGACTTGTACCATTGCATTATAATAATGTTTACTGATTCAAATTCTTAGCTGTTCTGTGCTATATTAGCTCTACGCCCTTCTCAGAAAAGAACTGCCAAGTAAAGCAAATGAACCAAAGCCAAAGGAACGCTACAGCGCAGAATTGGCGCATTGAATTAGTATAAAATCACAGAGCAGATCAGAAGTTTCCATAACTCGGTCTTCTCGTTCCAGCGTGTATGCAATCATCACATGCATTTCTACATCTTGTAAAACAGCTCACTGAACATAGGGTAAAACAACTCACTGAACATAGACAGATTGGTAGAAAAACGCACTGAACAGAGACAGATTAGTGCATTATTTGCAAGTGTTACTTACTCTCTTGTCAATACAGTGTGTCCAAGACAGGATGGAGCAAAGTATGAACTGAAATGAAAGAGCAGAAGACATACAATTCAAAGCACAGAGTCTCAAGGTACAGTCGGTGCTCTACCTATGCAAACAGGAAACGAGAATTTGAATCAACACAAGAAGCAACGCACCGTACTGATTGCAAGCTTCCTCTCATGCCTTTGCCAAGATTTGCCATGTAATGGAAGTAGCCTTTTTTCACTAGCATCATCGGATTTCGGTACAAGTCCGGGTTGTCTTCTATTATTTGTGCAAAGTCGTAAATCCATTGAAATATAAAGACTGGTCCTAGAAAGTTACTGGTTTTAAAATCGATGGTCTGATTAGCAATAACAGAGTTAAAATACTGATACAAATGAACCTCAATGAAGCCCACAAACTTGGTCATCAATGCGTTGTTACATGCCTTGTCAAGATCATGGCACATCAAGGCTTTGATACACATTTAGAAGCCAGAGGCTCAGATAATTAGATAACAGGGTCGCTCATTGAATAGTAGGGTCGTTGAAAGGAGAATTTGAATATACTCGTTTGAACTCACTCTTTAGAGTTGGGTATATTTCACTTGCAAACAGGCACATGTATTTCTCGTTGGCACTTTTCTTATTTGTGCATCGTTCTGGCAAATCAGCATTCCAATACCTGATGAAAATAATATCACCACTACATTCTATATATTATAATTTATTTGTTAGTTGAACAAGCAGTGCCTGATATATTAATTCTAATGATTCTAAAGTTATTCAGTGTGCCAGCACTGTTATGCATCATTAATCGATTGCGAAATCAAGCAATCAAGACAATCAACGTTGTGCAGTTGATTATGATACATTACCTTGTGGCTGCCCTGATTTTTTCTCTCTGCTTGCACCTCCCGAATGCGCAGTTCTTCGATCGATCATTGTCTAAAAACCAACCAGAGTCCACAATGCCACGCACATCTACCTTTGAACCTCTTTTCTCGAGATTATCACCAACTCTGTCAATGTTAAACATCACTCCTGTCCCCCCAGCACTACAAGAAACGAAGATAATAATTCTTATTTTTATTTTATTCAATTACAGAACTGTATGAGATGATCAAAGCAAACAGACCAGTGCATCATGAAAGGAGGAGATGAAAAAGCGAAATCTCTTTGTAATCAAACCTGCTGCCGGCCATGGTGAGGTTAGTAGCTTTTGTTAAATCTCTTCTTTTCCACAAATCATCAACTACTGCATCAATTATTCGTGCACCCAAGAAAGAGAAACCTTTAAAAATAAAATGCAAACATTCTCATTCAATAGATTATTACCACCCATACCATATTTATCTGAAAGCACGTGTTTTCAACGCATGCTATCTTGATCCAATGAAAAACAATTGTCTTATAAATTACCCTTTCCATTTGATCTATTATTTCCTGTCCAAATGTCACTTGAACAGTAAGGAACGTACCTACAAACCAATGCAATGTAGCTACATCATTATTTACCCTATCATGAATGCTCAGGCATTGTATTATCGTCATGAGCGAATGACTGATCCGGGCATTCGGTAACAACACTGATCTACGACGAGCCCGGCTGCATTTCAAAGTTTCCAGGCAGAAAGGTAGACCGAGTCGTTTGAGAATAGGGTGTGCGGACAATTGATCAAATCCTTGCTCTGGATGAGTATTGGGGTGGGAGGGGGGACACGTGCCTTGATTCGGGCCGGTTACGATTTCCCTATACAGATAAACGAATGGAATTATAATCTTACACATGATTGGCGTTCCACCATAGAGGATTTGTGTTTTTATTGGTTGACAGAATTCCGCTAACTGAAAGAAAACGTTACTGCGTTTATTGACCTGAAATGCTAATAATAATAATATAGCAATTTCATTAATATAGTATAAATAATGGTGACAAAGCGAAATTCAGGCCAATCTGTGATAAGACCACCAAAGATATACATCTGAGAAAGATAAGCCGCGAGGGTCTTAACATAGATCAGCAGGTTCATAGTGTCATATGCGTGTGTCATGTTATGTGTATTGGGCCAACTAACCTCAAACATCCAATATGCTTTTAGTAAGACTTTGGACATAAAATATTCGAATATTGCTTTCTGGAATTCCATGCTCAATACTTTACTGATAGTTATTGCAGTACTGGCCTCTACATTAGATATCAAATTGCCCAAGAGATCTTGGGCTTTACTTACCAAGTTTATCCTTTGAAGATGGGCGCAATGATACCAGTGAAAAATACTTTGACATGTATTTTCTCTGCTTGCATGTTTCCTTATTATAGCAGTATCCACCTCCTGAATGATAAAAATAGCTGCAAATTAATAACAGGAAAGCAGTAATATTAAGTAGGAATACACGTGATTATGAAAGTATGCAGGTATATAATGATGATATACAAAGCTCATTATAAATTAAATCAATAACTGGACCTTCAAGGTAGATTAGCCAATTTCTGCTGCCAGCTCTCCTTCTGAAGTAATACCTAAAATGTTAACCGTCAAATGCGGAATATAGACAGGGAAGAGAAAGAATATTGGTTACTTCAATTGCATGGATTCGAGCCTTGGCATTATGGCTCGAGTTGGCTAAGAAAATAACCTGTTATTTTATGCTTACTTAACATGTGGAGACCGTGCAGAGTAGCTATTTACCTTTGGCAAAAAGCATTTCTCATTTTGCAATCTTCTAGCGTGTTATATCGAGTTCGTGTGGTTGATGGGGTCTAATCTTAACATACCGTACTGGTTGTTTCAACTCGGTGCAAATAGGAATGCAGAGTGTAATGCATATAATCGTTTCCTCTTTACAGATGTGAGAAGTGAGTGATGGAAGAAGAAAGTCACAGCACGAGCAGCGCTATGCGTAACTCGTGAGAGCGCGTGACTTACCCTGCTGCGGATCCATCATTACAGGTAACCGTTGTCAATCGTTGTAATTTCATCGGTTTTAGCGGGCTGCAATTGCGCTTGATGCGTTGTGACTGCGGCAAATTCTCGCTGCATAATGATTGGCTACTGTACAGCTGTCGGCCCTCCGTGCTTACGATCATAGCAGCAATGCAGCACGATAGCAGTAACAGGGCTGTTTGAAATGTGAGCATCTGGAAGGAAGAAATCGGCGATGTATTTTGTCCTTTGGCACGGGATGGAAACATGTGAAATGTTAAACATCTAGAAATATGCATACTTATATTTACGAAAGGATATACAATGCAAATATGATGTATTTCGGCTTCTTATTAGTGGCGTTTTTTGCCAGCTAAAGCAATTGATAAGAGTCTCGCCCTATTACCGACGCCCCATCTAATCTTAGATTAGATTGGGTGAGACTCTGAAGAAGTGATGTTTCGCTAATCAATAAAGACAATGGTCGGTGGTATTTTTTTGTTATTGTAACATATTTACGTCACCAAAAACCACAAGCAACATATTAGCAAGCGAGATAAAATATGAAAGAGCCTTGAAACGAAGAACACGAAGGCTAGATACTCGTGCGTCGAGTATCGAGCGTTGTACAAGTGCCCACGACAGGCTCGATATTGGTCTGTCGTGAAATACCTTGCTTCACTATGAATGGGTTGTAGGACAATATCCAAAAACACAACAGTAGTCATTCTCTCTATGCGTACATAGATATGCATTGACCTATGGTATAGTCGAAATAATGGGGGAGATTTCCGAAATTTTCTAGTTGCGTGATGTAATACTGTTGTAACTGTTGGAGTGTTTCACAGGTAATAACAGTTTATGACACATCACGGAATGACCCGATCTTCGTGAGGGAAAAATTGGGACATATTTCCAGTTTAACCAGGCAACGATTCAATGTTTGCTCCTTTTTGTTTTGCACGAAACATGGCCTTTAGCACTGCGTTCATGCTTCAAGGATAAATATTCCTTTGTTTCGATAAAAAAACTGTGTTATTACGTGGAATTGAATTACAGTTATGCCCCTTTTCGGTTGTACAGCGTTGTGTTATAGCAAGAGAAACAGGGAAAGCTTGCGTGAAGGAAATTTAAGAGAATGCTACGAAACAAACATTACACAAGAGTGAAACATTAAACATAATGCCAGTTACTAAAACCACGTGCTAACAAAACCATTCTACAAGCAGCATGTAAGACTAAACATGTTCATGGAAAAGGAACTAGGAACACTGCTTTAGTGTGGAATGAAAATATAAAAATATACCTTTTAAATTGATTGATTGCTTCCAGGATTTTTTGAACACCAAAGAGCAAAATGTGAACTAAACTAATTGCTGAAACTTGCAAAGATAACGCATTTAGATGTTTCGTTCAGTATCATGTAGTGTAACTGTCGTGCTGTCCAACTGAGCCAAACTGCAACTGCACAACAAACCTATTATTAGAGTAATTTATCGGGCACGATGAAAGAAGCTAAAGAGGTTACGATTGGTAGCACTTACGAAAATCCCTCTTTCAACACGATTAATCAACTGTGTGCAAGTTGAGTGCGCCCTCTCTATAGTCGCTAAGTCGCTAAGTCCACACGGCGTGTCTCTATGGGTCAGTCACACACAAGTCAATCAGATTGCATTGCAAAGCGCGCGAATATATGTATATGTATATATAGATATATAGTATTATTATATGCATAGAAAGCGTTGTTTTATGCAGGGCAGTGAATCTATTGTTGCACGCATACGCTCGCCTTTCTCGTCGTGCGGTCCATTATATGTGCGTATGCCGCGCACGTCATAAGGCACCTTGCTCCACTATAGTAATTATCTCGATTTAATTGACTGATAGGTTGAGCTAGGCTCGGGAGAGGGAATCAAGCGCTTCTTAGCCTTCCGTTGTCAATGCAAATGCGCTCTAATCAATTATTGAACAATAATTTCACTCGGATGCGAACAGTCGTTGAGGATTTTAGAGCAGAGGTGTGTATTTCTAATGCGAGTCGGTGCCGTCTTTGAACTAGTGCAGTCGGGCCAAGTCAAAGGGGCCTTTCATCGACATGATCTGCGAGCGGTTTAGTCAGCGTAATTGAAACCACACTGAACACCGACTGTTTTGAAACGCATGGCACAAATTGAAAATAAACATTTCTAACATGCAGAACAACACGATTAGATTAATATCTCTCTCTCACTTTTCTGTTGCCTAAAATATCTGATATCTTGCTCTCTGAGTTGTTTCTCACGCTTCAAAAGCATTTCTGATTGCTGCATTGCACTTACAATGACACTATAAAGGAAACAATCTACTTACGGATACGTTGCACCAAACACAGCAATAACACGAACGACTATTGTTCTAAGGTTGTCAGTTGAGCATTTCTGAAGCCTCGTTTTCGATATTCACACACCAATAAATATAACATCACGGTAAGACATCAAAGTCGAAAGTTGGAAGACCAACAAAAATGATTCGAAGCAGTAGCACATGGATTGTTGATACAAGGAAGTCTTTGATACTAGGAAGTCTTTGATACATGTTTATTTTGTATTATAAACTTCCTCGCTTGACAAACCAATAAACATCTGGTCTCTTGACTTTATTGACTTTATTATGCTGCATACGTTGCAATCCAACCTCGGACTGCCCCCCCCCCCACATAACTTCCTTATCTTCAAAGTTGTCATTTATGTACATTGGAAACTTTATAGCTATCAAGGACGTCCACAGGGCCAGTTCTATGTCCGTTGTGTGTAAAGAGTTGACCGTTCTATTAGTAGCATGCAATAGTTCTGTCTCTGCTATATAACGGATAAAAAAAACAGTTCTCGCGTTGGAGAGGTATACCTACATGTAAAATATCCGATATATTGCAAGATACATATGATTTCTGGTCCGTAAAGATGATTCTGCATTTTCTGCGTTGTTCCTGATAGTTACGGTAGCAAATTTAATTCTCCCACACTGTATAACTGGATGTTTTTGCTAAGGTTCACAATAACGAGTTTTTATTGTTTTCCACGAAAATAAAACTGTTCCAAAAGTTGCATATGTGCAACGTGCTTCATCATGAAGTCGAAACTAAACATTTTTCTCGCCCATTGTTTATTATCAATTGCAAATTAAATTGCAAAGTTGAGCTAATTACGTTATCAAGTATTCTCATAATGTTCTTCTTAATCTCCCACTCATATCTCCCACTTAATTTTTAATCGATGACGTCATAGAGTGTATTTCCGCAAGTCATTTTCATGACATGATGCACTGAATGGGGAGGTAAATATTTTGACGCTGTATTACGTTCGCTTTCATTGCAATTGATTGTGTTATTTTACGGACATTGTCATGCCCCATTGTTTTTGGAATAGATTAGTTTTCAATTCCTGTACAAACTAAACTCGTATCATCCATTCAAATGGATTACAATGCATACAACGATTCTCAACTGCATGCTTTTGTCATCGACCATTCATTACAACCAAACATCATAGTTTGCATTTGAAAAGTCAATGGCACAGAGAACTATTCGTGTTTATTTGATCTGAAGCTTGTTGTGTTGACTCTTGACCTGTCTGTTCATGAATATTATCGAAAATAACAAATGTTGGATATGTGGCATGTATTTCTATTTTGTTTTCAACTGTGAAAGTGATACACAAGAGGAGGCACACGTGGAATAAATTTTAAGCGAAACAGATATGCACTTGCTTTATATTTGAGAAGAAGGAATTGAAATACATTACGAATAATTACAACAACATGCTTGTTCGAATGCAACATAAATGAATGGCATTAACACAGCTTATACGCCGGCAATATGGTGCTGTATAATGATACAGAGAGCAATCCTCAGCAACAAATCAACAATAACAGCAACAGAGACAACACTGAACAATGGCCAATTATATTAAAGATTATCATCTTGATTCTGGTAATGATCCTGACAATTGTCGGCAATTCCCTCGTTTGCTATACAGTTTACATGAAGAAAGAACTACGAACAATAACCGGTATCTTCATAGTGGGCCTTGCGATCTCCGATCTAGGCGTTGGCATCTTTTGCCTGCCCATTGCAATTGCATCACAACTCGATGTAGCAGTTCTCGACGAGCAATGGCTGTGCAATCTTAATGCCTTCTTCTTGGTCCTTTTTTTCATAGCATCGATCAATACACTTGGTGTGACAAGCATTTACAAGTACACAGCTGTGGTCTTCCCCTGGCACAAATTGGTCACAAAGCGACGAGCTATCATGATCATCTTATGCGTATGGCTTGTTGCTTTCGCCCTGGCCATTGGACCCACATTTGGCTGGAGCAAGTACGAGTTGATCAGAGGTCGTTACCAGTGTTCTACGAACACGCCCCATAACGCAACTGGGTATTCTCACATGGTGTTGCTGTTGCTGTTTGGTTACATATTACCAGTAAGCACCATGGTGTTTTGCTATTCGCGGGTTTATTACATATCAATGCGACACATAAGACGAATGAAATCAACCACTTCCTCGGCTGATAAACCGTTTTTGGTTTCTGAGACTCGCTTGATAAAGACCCTGTTTATCATTGTCCTTGTCTTCGGTCTCTGCTGGTTGCCATTCGCTCTATACATCTTCTATGCCATATTTCATGTGCACATTCCAGTCTACCTGCCTGCAATTGCATTCTATTTGGGATACAGTAATTCGTTCCTGAATCCCATTGTCTTTGCCAGCCGGCTCACCTCCTTCAGGCAGGGATTCAAAAATGGACTAGGAGTACTGTTTTTTGAGAGAAGGAGTAAAAAAGGCGCCCGCAAACCGGTCTATTACTCTTGCAACCGCGCAGCCAACGTCTTTGCTTTGACAAGTAAAGGCCCCAGAGAGTCCACCAGTAACAAAGAGGCAAAAACAAGAGATGGTCAAATGAAGAACAGCGAGAGACATTACAGCAGTCGTGACCAGCATCGACATCAGAGTGGTTCTGATAATAAAGCATTTATCGTAGATGGCCCAAACGTCCCTTCAAAATATAGAAGAATATCACAGTATCGTATGGTTCAAGTGCCAACAAATTCTACAACAACAACAACAACAAGAACTGTGACAGCTGCAAAGCATGACATGAAAGCAAACGATGTATTTGTGATTGAGATTTTAGAGGAGAAAGTGGAAAAATTAAATGAACCTGATTCAGTTGATGGTGGACCGCAGAAGAAGTATAGCTGTAGAGATAACGAGGCGTATCAGAATGAGGCTGGCCTCTCTTTAAACAATGCCAATGGAAATGGTGATGAAGAGCAGGAGAGAGTCATATCACTGACGGAATTGAAATATGAAGAGTTCAATAAAAAGCTGAAATTCTGTGGTCATAACGAATGCAAATGCCATTTTGGGTATTGCAATGTGTCCAGATGCATCAGCACGAAGTATGATATCCACGTGATTGAGAGGCTAACTAGCGATGACGTAAGACGATGCGAAGATCCGTGCATACATAAAGTGCTCATGACAGTCACGTGGGAAGACACGACGTTTGACTCGGTTGGGTGCGCTGTCCTGAAGTCGAGGCATGCAGGAGTGACAAATAAAGTGATTGACATTGATGCTCTACCTTTGTTCATGAAGGAACACGTCAGATTAGAAATGTTAATTTGAATTTTCAAGCAAATAATAATATGAAATCCCAATGGAGGGAATGAAAAACACCTTATTTTTGTTCTTTTTAACATTTTAAAACGATATTATCATTATTATTGTCATTATTATCAATTTATTGGGCTAAATTACAATTTAATAGCTACACTAATGCTAATTTAAGCCAACTACATATTTATGATATGTCAGGAATATAATAGTGTAAACTCATTCGAAACATTCGAAATTTCACTGTATGTCGTAATTTAATATTTATGCATGATTATATTACTATTTATTACTTTCAATTACTGAAGCTGCCTTTGCGTCAAAGTGCATCTGATTAACTGTGATGTGTATTAGCAATTAGCATTGCCAAGCTGCGACCATCTTCCATTGACTTGCTGCGTTTGGCTTTCTGTGAATACCATCTCCAGAAACTACACAAGAATTTAAGCATTGTCATTGGAAAGCGAATAGTAAGCAGGCCTTATGGAAAATGGTTTAAAGGGAGGGACATAATTCTGGTGAATTTTGAACAGAACCAGCTAAAAGGACCATCAAGAAAGAAGTTGACAATTAGTTGGGTCTTTTTTTCCTTTCTAGGTCATGGAGCAGAGAAATGAATATTCATTAAATAAAAATAACCTATTTATCTTAGATTAGATTTTCAAAATACTTACCTCCCCAGAATACTCCATTCTTGCTCGCCCATTGATAATTTTGAGACGGTGTTTTACTGACAAATATGTCAGGAACTTCTGTTGCATTACGGAATGACGGTTCTGTTAATATGCGATTCCAGTGCTCGGATGTTATGATGTTCCAGTCTTGCTGAGGTTCCTTTGATAGATGTCGAAGTTGACTGTCCATTCCATACAGAATGTTCTTCTCGGTATCCAGTCCGATGACTCTCTTTACCGATGGGTTAATTTCTAGAATTTCAAATGTGCATATTTATGTGTATAAAGAACATGAAGTGTTTGGTAGAAGTTCTAATTTCCGAAAGGATTTTTACCTTGCCATGTTACTCCTGTCTTACTACGGAGGCAACTTGGTATTTCTTGTCTAAAATTCGTAAGAAAATAATTTTTTATACTGCAAAGGGCTGAAAACAGCAAATAAAGTAAGAAGATGATGGAGTTCGTTGGATAACAGGCATTTCGCAAAATGACGATAGCTTTTCCTACAAAGAAGATGCTTGTGGAAGATGGTTGAAAAGATTTTCACGACTGAAGAAGAAGGCATACTGCAAAGAAGAATTAATTTTGATGATAGATTTTGTTTTTGGTACGATGAGGACCATTGGTCAGGATTGTTAGAAAGAAGATGCCAGTGAATCTTTATTATAAAGAGCATTGAACATTAGAAGTAATGGCTAAACCTTTGTCGATTGCAAGCATAAAAGTAATCGTTGACTGGATCCAGAATGATAGAGCGTCGTTTTAAATGCAAGTCTAGATCTACAAGAAACAAACCGACTAATAATAACAAAGCAATGCATCATCACTGACAGTGTCAGCAGTGCAGTACATGATGCTTGTAGCCCGCATCAGTTGCAGACATTATGTGAATACATGCAATGCTTTTGGTCTATTATAAAGATGTATTTCAACTATATTGCATACATGTTGCAGGTTCATGCTGGCTCTCAGCCTGAATCATGTTTCATCAGCAGGCCTAGAGTAATTCAGTGCTGGTATTGCCTACACATACTACATTTCAAGCAGATGCAGATTCAAGCAGATTCTCAACCTGATTCAAGTCATATCGTCAGACCCAGTGCAATGCAATGCTATCTACACGTGCTATATTCCATGCAAACGCAGATTCAAGCTCGTAATCTGAATCATACCCAAGCTAGGCAGTCTCTTGGTATACTGCTGGCCATCAGCAGAGAGACAGCCATACATTTCAAACCGCATCACTTTGCTTGATATGAACTCAAGTGGAGTTATTCTGAAATATCGCCCATAAATTGGCACTGTTAGCATCGATGTATAGGGAAACTTTGCTTCACCAGCCGTTGGTGGCCCATGGAATATCTAAAATGAAAGATGTTGCATGTTTAGGCAATGGAATTGGATTGGCCATGATCTATAAAAGCATAAAGAGGCAAAAAACCTTTGCACGAGCTATTGATTAAAGAAGTGTTACAATTTTACCTTTGGCTTTCCGCCGTCGGTGACATTGTTCCAGTTCCTTGCATTATTACTGTACAACACCTTGTAGGTTTGCACGTAAAAATATGGTTCATAAGTGTAAGCAGAACCCTGCACGGCAAAACCAGTTATCTGTGGAAGATGTGCCAAAGAAGCTTAAATCTTAATTGCATTAGCATTGCATAACATGACTTTAGCTAGGCTAGATTATGCCATTATGTGAGAGCACTTTCAGAATCATTCATCAGATAGTACACTATAGTACAGAGGATTAACATATGACGTCAATATCTGTAACTATATTCAATCAAACAGAAGGTGGCTTAGCAGGAAAATCCACACCACAAGACATTTACCTTGAAAACAGACCCGAGGTCAACTTGAATCCAATCCTCATCAGTAGATCTTGCTCTCCAGCCAAATGGATAATCTGTGACGGGTTTGTTCAATCTTGCATTTGATGGAGGTGCCTTCACGCCTTGGTAGTCTTTTGGGATGCTGTCTTGAAATGCTTCGTCTGGAATTTTGCCATTCTCAATACCAACTGGATCAATGCAACTGTCTATAAATAAATGCAATGCAGGTTCACATCAAATGTCTTCAAATATAGCAATGTTGTATGCAATAGCGAATAAATACTGTAATAAATGGGTTAACGTCTACCGCTTTTTAGCATCTACAGCGAAATCATGATATACAAAGCCTTGAAGAAGACTGCAATGCTTAAATCGGAGTTTAATACCCCGAGCTTAAATTATAGTTTATTGATGCAGCTCAAGGGGCAAGGTGATATCGTTGCAAAGGCCGTTCTATAAAGTTTTATTTGCATGGTTGTCTACTTTACATTATTAGATAATGATGGTTGTTTAAATATTGTGTTTTTGTACCTTCAATGCCTGTTTCACAGCCATATAGCTCAAAGCGCATGCATACTCGATCCTTCCACGCTAAGGGAAAAATTCTGATCACAATTGCTTCAAAAGGGTACAGGAGAAATATATCAGAAGGTCCTGCGTTGCCAACAAGTTCCTACAAGAAATTAAACCGTTAGTCGTTGATTGCTTATCAACAAATCGTTGACATTAAGCTTACATCAACTTCAGAGTTAATCAATGAAACTAGTAAATAGTCAAATTTATTAAGTTATACCTTTTCATATCCATTCTCTTTGTAAACTTGCCAGTTGATATAATCAAGACTGTAGTGGAATTTAAATTTCGTAACCCATTGTGACTTCTTGTACCTTCCCCAAGTTGTGATTTTCGAAATGATTACTTTCTTGCTAAGTATGACCTCAATGAAGAGTACAAAAAGTTCAGCATCATGACAAAAGTTTAAAAGCTCGCGCTTTTTGCTAAGTCTCTATCTCATTAAGAGGCTTTGTGTCGGCTTCTTCAAAAATATGTATGCACTAGTACTTCTGAATGTTTTTTTTACCTGAAAATATTGGTCCAGTCCATTCGATTTGGCACACCACCCATCGCTGTTCGGTCTTGCGCTGCTTGATCTCAAAGCAGGATCAGATGACTTTGCAGATAGTTGATGAATTTTAATTCTTCCGTCAGACATGCCCAATGGTTCGATGCAACCTGAATTTATTTACAATTCACCGAATGACAATGACGAAAGAAGAATTTGAAATGTGCCGGAAGGGACCACGCAGATCAAGGACACATTGATCACGCCCAATTTTGGCTGATCATAAGTTAATGTTACAATGTCTGTTACAATGGACAATGTCTCACGGCAACTTGTCGGGCAATGGTAAACAAAGGGATTCGGACGAAGCTTCCCAAGGGGTGTTACAAGCAACAACGATCTTTGCAACTTGCAACGGCTGAGTCCAAGTCTTTGGAGCTGGAGATAGTGAAAAACGTTAACTGCGCTTGCGTCAAAAGTGAGGTTGCAATGCAAGTTGGAAAAATCAATTGATGTTACACAGTGCAATGGCGATGGCCAAGAATCGCTTGCAGTTGTTGAACAAAGTAACAAAACGGAATTCTACTTCAGGCCATAATTGAGAGAGCAAAAACAAAACGCGTTGCAAAACGCATGCTCCACTGAACAACAAGTCAGTAACCTTTAAGGATTGCCAGAAAGGTTGCCTCGTGTAACAGGGGTGTAACAGTAGCTTTAGATAGCTTTTCTTATTGTTTAAATAAGTGGGGCGTGAAGAGGGACAATGCATGTCTTTGACTCCCACACTCCTGCTGATCCTCGATAAGGTGAACACATGGGGAAATAGACCTCAAGAGTCGAGCTAAAAGCATAAATAATGGAAGCTCAATTGGTCTTGCACTCAGGGGAGTAGGCGAGGTATCTCGGTATAATTCTCAACAAAATTGAATAGGATTAAATAATAATATTCAATGAGGTTGACTTGCCTGGAACAGTAGCGGTGACATTGCTAAACATTAAAGGTAGATTCAGTTGTTGTCTTCCTGAATCGCTTGTGTCTCTGTCATACCACATGATTTGATATAATACAACGATTCCATGCTGCCATTTCCCGTAAATCTCATTTTCATCGAACCTCACTTTCAATTTACCAATCACTGCGTCACTTAACGGTATTATTCCAATCTGTAATTGTATTTGATCATTGTTGAACGTAAAATCCTGATTATTTCAACATATATTTGATTTGAAAATCTGAGGCAGTGAAAATAATAGAAGATAGATGTTTCAAATGGGTCCTCCGATAAATGCAAAGTTGAATTTAGATTTGTCAAGACCAAGCGAAGTCAACAATGTTTTGAGTTAATGAGACTATACAACTCAAATAAAACAACCTTAGTTTTTATTTCAGTAACGTAAAAATACCTTCAAAACAACTTTCGCCGAGTTTTCATTGGTAGTCGTGATGTTTGTAGATGCACTTTCGATCGATACAAATTTCAGAAACTTTGGAACATACCAAATCAGCTTGGCATCAAAAGCATCGCTCTTACTGTCATCAGCATGACGTATATTGAAATCATACGAAATGTAGTCACTGAAAAAGGATCATTAAATCATGGTGCACTTAAGAAATTGTGCCTTCTTCGCATTATGTTGTCACAAATGTTTGCTTTTAATGAACGGCTGTTACTCAGTGGCGTCGCCACGGGGTGGACTGGGGTGGACATGTCCACCCCAGTTTTCTCAGAGGTTGATTGTCTAATTTCTCGAAATCCGTTGAAAAAACTTTGGGGGATGATGTTCATTCACTCAGAACATCTGGGTGTGCAGCTTTCCTCTTTGATGCCCACTGTTACGAAAAATGCTGCTTGACAAAACTGCTTTTCCAAAATTTTCTAAATAGTTCCAAAATGCTAAAAAGGGCGTTTCCCACGTTTTCCGAGAGTCTGAAGGGCCCCTCGTTTTTGTCCACCCCAGTTTTTTCGGGCTGGCGACGCCCCTTTACAATCTTCTTACCCTTTTCGTAGAGTTGCTTTGGCGTTGTTTGACACGCCAATCTTGACTTTAGGAGC
>RQOL01000240.1:0-37734 GCA_013076295.1 Sanderia malayensis
CTTCCCACTTTTGATGAGTTCCACTTTTTCTTGACTTCGCCTTTTTGATGACTTCCCACTTTTGATGACTTCCCACTTTTGATGACTTCCCACTTTTGATGACATCCCACTTTAGATGACTTCCCACTTTTTTTTACTTCCCCTCTTTTTCTTGACTTCCCACTCTTGATGACTTCCCACTTTTTTTTACTTCCCACATTTTCTTGACTTCCCGCTTTTGATGACTTCCAACTTTTTCTTGACTTCCCATTTCAGATGATTTCCCACTTTTGAAGACTTCCCATTTTTGATGACTTCCCACTCTCTTCTTGACTTCCCACTTTTAATGACTTTCCACTTTTGATGACTTCCCACTTTTGATGACTTCCACTTTTTCTTGACTTCCCATTTTAGATGAAATTTCCCACTTTTTCCGTGACTTCCACTTCCAGGTGACCTCTGACTTTGATAACGTTCCCACTTTTGATTACTTCCCACTTTCGATGACTTCCCGTATTTTCTTGACTTCCCACTTTTATGACCTCTCACTTTTAAAGACTTCCCACTTTTTCTTGACTTTCACATCTTTTCTTGACTTCCCACTTTTGATGAGTTCCCACTTTTCTTGACTTCGCCTTTTTGATGACTTCCCACTTTTGATGACTTCCACTTTTTCTTGACTTCCCACTTTTTCTTGACTTCCCACTTTTGTTGATCTTCCCACTTTTCTTGAATTCCCACTTTCATGACCTCCCACCTTTTTGATGACTTCCCACTTTTTGATGACTTCCAACTTTTTCTTGACTTCCCATTTCACGATGATTTCCCACTTTTGAAGACTTCACATTCTTTTTGATGACTTCCTACTCTTTCTTGACTTCCCCATTTGATGACTTTCCACTTTTGATGACTTCCCACTTTTGATGACCTCCCACATTTTCTTGACTTCCCATTTTAGATGATTTCCCACTTTTGAAGACTTCCATTTTGATGACTTCCCACTTTTTCTTGACTTCCCACATTTTGATGACCTCCCACTTTTCAAAGACTTCCACTTTCGATGACTTCCCATATTTGAGGACTTCCTACTTTTTCTTGACTGCCCATGTTTTCTTCACTTCCCACTTGATGACTTCCCTTTTTGATGATTTCCTACTTTTTCTTGACTTCCCACTTTCGGTGACTTCTGATTTTGATAACTTCCCATTTTGATGACTTCCCACTTTCCATGACTCTCTCGTATTTTCTTGACTTCCCACTTTTGATGACCCCTCACTTTTAAAGACTTCCCACTTTTCCTGACTTCCCACTTTTCTTGACTTCCCACTTTTGATGAGTTCCCATTTTTTTGACTTCGCCTTTTTCTTGACATCCCACTCTTGATGACTCCCACTTTTTTTTCTTCCCACTTTTTCTTGACTTCCCACTTTTTGATGACTTCCCACTTTCTCTTGAATTCCCACTTTTGATGACCTCCCACTTTTAATGACTTCCCACTTTTTTTGACTTCCCACATTTTCTTGACTTCCCACTTTTTCTTGACTTCCCACTTTTCTTGAATTCCCACTTTTGATGACCTCCCACTTTTAATGACTTCCCACTTTTTCTTCACTTCTCACAATTTCATGACTTCCCACTTTTTCTTCACTTCCACTTTTGATGACTTTCCACTTTTGATGACTTCCCACTTTTGATGACTTCCCACTTTTCTTCACTTCCCACTTTTTCTTGACTTCCCACTCTTGTGACTTCTCAATTTTTTTTTACTTCCCACTTTTTCTTGATTTCCACTCTTGATGACTTCCCACTTTTTCTTGATTTCCCTTTTTTGACTTCCCACTTTTAATGATTCTTCCCACTTTTTCGTGACTTCCCACATTTTCTTGACTTCCCACATTTTCTTGACTTCCCACTTTTCTTGACTTCCCACTTTTTCTTGACCTCCCACTTTTGATGACTTCCCACTTTTGATGACTTCCAACTTTTTCTTGATCCCATTTCAGATGATTTCCCACTTTTGAGGACTTCACATTTTTTATGACTTCCCACTTTGTCTTGACTTCCCACTTTTGCGACTTCCCACTTTTTCTTGACTTCCCACTATTGATGACTTCCCACTTTTGATGACATCCCACTTTTGATGACTTCCCACTTTTTTTACTTCCCACTTTTCTTTGACTTCCCACTCTTGATGACTTCCCATATTTGACAACTTCCTACTTTTCTTGACTTCCCATTTTTTCTTCACTTCCCACTGTTGATGACTTCCCATTTTTGATGATTTCCCACTTTTCTTGACTTCCCACTTCCGGTGACCTCTGACTTTTGATAACGTCCCACTTTTGATTACTTCCCACTTTCGATGACTTCCCGTATTTTTTTGACTTCCCACTTTGATGACCTCTCACTTTTTAAAGACTTCCCACTTTTCTTGACTTCCCACTTTTCTTGACTTCCCACTTTTGATGAGTTCCCACTTTTTCTTGACTTCGCCTTTTTGATGACTTCCCACTTTTGACGACTTCCTCACTTTTTGATGACTTCCCACTTTTGATACATCCCACTTTAGATGACTTCCCACTTTTTTTTACTTCCCTCTTGTTTCTTGACTTCCCACTCTTGATGACTTCCCACTTTTTTTTACTTCCCACATTTCTGACTTCCCGTTTTGATGACTTCCACTTTTTCTTGATTCCCATTTCAATGATTTCCCACTTTGAGACTTCCCATTTTGATGACTTCCCACTTTTCTTGACTTCCCACTTTTAATGATTTCCACTTTTGATGACTTCCCACTTTTGATGACTTCACTTTTTCTTGACTTCCCATTTTAGATGATTTCCCACTTTTCCGTGACTTCCCACTTTTGATGACTTCCAATATTTGACAACTTCCTACTTTTTCTTGACTTCCATTTTTTCTTCACTTCCCACTGTTGATGACTTCCCATTTTTGATGATTTCCCACTTTTTCTTGACTTCCCACTTCCGGTGACCTCTACTTTTGATAACGTCCCACTTTTGATTACTTCCCACTTTCGATGACTTCCCGTATTTTCTTGACTTCCCACTTTTGATGACCTCTCACTTTTAAAGACTTCCCACTTTTTCTTGACTTTCCACTTTTCTTGACTTCCCACTTTTGATGAGTTCCCACTTTTTCTTGACTTCGCCTTTTGGATGACTTCCCACTTTTGATGACTTCCACTTTTTCTTGACTTCCCACTTTTTTTTGACTTCCCACTTTCGATGACTTTCCACTTTTGATGACTTGCCACTTTTGATGACATCCCACTTTTGATGACTTCCCATTTTTATGACTTCCCACTTTTTTTGACATCCCACTTTTGATGACTTGCCACTTTTTTTTACCTTCCATTTTTCTTGACTTCCCACTCTTCATGACTTCCCAGTTTTTCTTGACTACCGACTCTTGATGATTTCCCACTTTTTCTTGATTTCCCACTTTTGATGACTTCCCACTTTTAATGACTTCCCACTTTTTCTTGACTTCCCACATTTTCCTGACTTCCCACTTCTTCTTGACTTCCACTTTTGATGACTTCCCACTCTTTCTTGAATTCCCACTTTTGATGACCACCCACTTTTAATGACTTCCCACTTTTTTTGACTTCCCACATTTTCTTGACTTACCACTTTTTCTTCACTTCTCACTTTTTCTTGACTTCCCATTTTTGATGACTTCCCGCTTTTGATGACTTCCAACTTTTTCTTGACTTCCCATTTCAGATGATTTCCCACTTTTGAAGACTTCCCATTTTTGATGACTTCCCACTCTTTCTTGACTTCCCACATTTGATGACTTTCCACTTTTAATGACTTCCCACTTTTGATGACTTCCCACTTTTTCTTGACTTCCCATTTCGATGATTTTCCACTTTTGATGACTTCCCATTTTTGATGATTTCCCACTTTTTCTTGACTTCCCACTTTCGGTGACTTCTGACTTTTGATAACTTCCCACTTTTGATGACTTCCCACTTTCGATTACTTCCCGTATTTTCTTGACTTCCCACTTTTGATGACCTCTCACTTTTAAAGACTTCCCACTTTTTCCTGACTTCCCACTTTTCTTGACTTCCCACTTTTGATGAGTTCCCACTTTTTCTTGACTTCGCCTTTTTGATGACTTCCACTTTTGATGACTTCCACTTTTTCTTGATTTCCCACTTTTTCTTGACTTCCCACTTTTGATGACTTCCCATTTTTTCTTGATTTCCCACTTTTGATGACCTCCCACTTTTAATGACCTCCCACTTTTTCTTGACTTCCCACATTTTCTTGACTTCCCACTATTTCTTGACTTCCCACTTTTTCTTGACTTTCCACTCTTGATGACTTCCCAGTTTTTTTTTACTTCCCACTTTTTCTTGACTTCCCACTTTTGATGACTTTCCGCTTTTGATGACTTCCAACTTTTTCTTGACTTCCCATTTCAGATGATTTCGCACTTTTGAAGACTTCCCATTTTTGATGACTTCCCACTTTTTCTTGACTTCCCACTTTTGATGACTTTCCACTTTTGATGACTATCCACTTTTGATGACTTCCCACTTTTTCTTCACTTCCCACTTTTTGTAACTTCCCACTTTTGATGACATCCTACTCTTGATGACTTCCCACTTTTTTTACTTCCCACTTTTTCTTGACTTCCCACTTTTGATGACTTCCCACTTTCTCTTGAATTCCCACTTTTGATGACCTCCCACTTTTAATGACTTCCCACTTTTTTTGACTTCCCAGATTTTCTTGACTTCCCACTTTTTCTTGACTTCCCACTTTTTCCTGAATTCCCACTTTTGATGACCTCCCACTTTTCATGACTTCCCACTTTTTCTTCACTTCTCACAATTTCATGACTTCCCACTTTTCTTGACTTCCCACTTTTGATGATTTCCACTTTTTCTTGACTTCCCACTATTGATGACTTCCCACTTTTGATGACATCCCACTTTTGATGACTTCCCACTTTTTTTACTTCCCACTTTTTCTTGACTTCCCACTCTTGATGACTTCTCAATTTTTTTTTACTTCCCACTTTTTCTTGATTTCCCACTCTTGATGACTTCCCACTTTTTCTTGATTTCCCTCTTTTGATGACTTCCCACTTCAATGACTTCCCACTTTTTCTTGACTTCCCACATTTTCTTGACTTCCCACATTTTCTTGACTTCCCACTTTTTCTTGACTTCCCACGTTTTCTTGACCTCCACTTTTGATGACTTCCCGCTTTTGATGACTTCCAACTTTTTTTTGACTTCCCATTTCAGATGATTTCCCACTTTGGAGGACTTCCCACTTTTGATGACTTCCCACTTTTTCTTGACTTCCCACTTTTGTAACTTCCCACTTTTGATGACATCCACTTTTGATGACTTCCCACTTTTTTTACTTCCCATTTTTTCTTGACATCCCACTTTTGATGACTTCCCACTTTTTCTTGAATTCCCACTTTTGATGACCTCCCACTTTTAATGACTTCCCACTTTATTGACTATCCTCACTGTGATGTATTCTGACACGTGACCAGGATAAGATAATTTATGCATTTTTACTAGTAATATCCGGGATATTTCTATCTCCCAGAGGGGAATATGGGCATATATATTGGTTCCTCGTGGTTATCACAGTTCTCTAACAAATACGCACCAAGTCAGAGAATTTGGTGGTCTAAGTTTCGTCTTTCATCGCCTGACACCGTCGCTGCCAAAAAATTCATCAGCATGTCGTCTCCTCCACCGAGTCAACCCTTCGCGGAGGCCATTCGTGCCCTCGTTAGGCAGTTAAGTATTGAACAGTTCCCTCCACAGTTTCCTCATCCAGTCTGTGGGTTCCAGCCACGTTGGTAATTGAAGTCGGTGCTTCTTTCACGCCCTCTCAGGACAAGACATCACGGCTTCGTCTGGTCAGGCTGCTGTTACCTCTCCTACCAGTGTATGCCGCTCACTGTTCTCCTCCAGCTGTCGCTTTCTCAGACCATGTGCCCCAGCGCAAAGTGCAGACAAGCTTGCTGAACCTGTGTCGCCGCCCGTCAAGATTTTCTGTGAGTTTGCTTTTTCATTTTACCCCGAACCCATGCCCGTTGTAGCCTCGATTCGCTTTAAGTTTTTCCCAATTTGTCTCGCAAGGTCAGTCCTGCATAAGTTAAGTTTTTCTTTGTCACTGTGTTTTTCTTAATTCCTTTAGCTTCCCTAATTTCTTGTCTCGCATTAAAGTGATTTTTCGGAGTAGGCCCTTTTGCTTCTGTTTATTTTCCATTTTTACCGAGTTTTTGTGTTCTCTGTCATAACGTCTCTCCGGATATTCCTGTGCGTGTTCTGCTTTGCGTATTTATTCTTTTTCCCCCGTGCGCCTAAAATTCCTTTTACGCTCCTTTTCTTTTATAAGCCATTGTAAGTTTCACCTTTGTTTTGATTGTTATGCCATCTATTGCGTTTGCCCTCATTCCTCTCCAGCATCGCTTCTTGGGACTGCCAAAAGCTTAGCCTTCTACACAGGAGGAGGGTACTAGGATTTTTCCGCTGTTCTCGCTCAAATTTAAAGTTTGTTATTCCCCTAGCCGTTAGTTTCCGTCGGTTATTGCGATGTAACTTCAAAAATCTTCATGATGTTTATGTTTTATGAGATTCATGTTATCGCGTTTCGATTTCATTACCCGTATTGCGATGTAATGTTCTATGATGATCATGTGCTTGTATTGCGATGTTTATATCTTATGAGATGATCATGTTATCGCATTCGATTTCGTTACCCTGTATTGCGATGTGTAATTGTTCTATGATGATCATGTGTTTGTATGCGATGTTTATTTTATGAGATGATCATGTTATCGCATTCGATTTCGTTACCCTGATTGCGATGTGTAATTTTCTATGATGATCATGTGTTTGATCGCGATGTTTATGTATGAGATGATCATGTTATCGCATTCGATTCGTTACCTGTTTGCGATGTGTAATTTTCTATGATGATCATGTGTTTGATCGCGATGTTTTATGTGTGAGATGATCATGTTATCGCATATCGATTTCGTTACCCTGATATTGCGATGTAATTTCTGTGATGATCATGTGTTTGTATCGCGATGTTTGGTATGAGATGATCATGTTATCGCATATCGATTTCGTTCCCGATATTGCGATGTAATTTCTATGATGATCATGTGTTTGTATCGCGATGTTTTATTCATGAGATGATCATGTTATCGCATTCGATTTCGTTACCCTGTATTTGCGATGTGTAATTTTCTATGATGATCATGTGCTTGGATGCGATGTTTATATCATGAGATGATCATGTTATCGCATTCGATTTCGTTACCCTGTATTGCGATGTGTAATTTTCTATGATGATCATGTTGATGCGATGTTTATATCTTATGAGATGATCATTTATCATTTCGATTTCGTTACCCTGTATTGCGATGTGTAATTTTCTATGATGATCATGTGTTTTATCGCGATGTTTATGGTATGAGATGATCATTTATCGCATATCGATTTCGTTACCCTGATATTGCGATGTGTAATTTCTATGATGATCATGTGTTTGTATCGCGATGTTTTATCTTATGAGATGATCATGTTATCGCATATCGATTTCGTTACCCTGGTATTGCGATGTGTAATTTTTCTATGATGATCATGTGTTGTATCGCGATGTTTATATCTTATGAGATGATCATGTTATCGCATTCGATTTCGTTACCCTGTATTGCGATGTGTAATTTTCTATGATGATCATGTGTGTATGCGATGTTTATATCTTATGAGATGATCATGTTATCGCATTTCGATTTCGTTACCCTGTATTGCGATGTGTAATTGTTCTATGATGATCATGTGTTTTGTATCGCGATGTTTATGTTTTATGAGATGATCATGTTATCGCATATCGATTTCGTTACCCAGATATGGCGATGTGTAATTCTTCTATGATGATCATGTGTTTGTATCGCGATGTTTATATTTATGAGATGATGTCATGTTATCGCTATCGATTTCGTTACCCTGTATTGCGATGTGTAATTGTTCTATGATGATCATGTGTTTTATCGCGATGTTTATATCTTATGAGATGATCATTTATCGCATATCGATTTCGTTACCCTGATAATGCGATGTGTAATCGTTCTGTGATTCATGTGCTTGTATGCGATGTTTATATTTATGAGATGATCATGTTATCGCGTTTCGATTTCGTTACCCTGGTATTGCGATGTGTAATTTTTCTATGATCATGTGTTTGTATCGCGATGTTTATATCTTATGAGATGATCAGGTTATCGCATTTCGATTTCGTTACCCTGTATTGCGATGTGTAATTGCTATGATGATCATGTGTTTTGACGACGTTTTACTTATGAGAGCATTTATCGTTTTGATTTTTTCCCCTGATATGCGATGTGTAATTTTCTATGATGATCATGTGTTTGTATCGCGATGTTTATGTTTTATGAGATGATCATGTTATTGCATATCGATTTCGCACCCCGCTATTGCGATGTAAAATTTTCTATGATGATCATGTGTTGTATCGCGATGTTTATGCTTTATGAATGATCATGTTATCGCTTATCGATTTCGTTACCCCGATATTGCGATGTGTAATTGCCAAGATGATCTTGTGTTTCTATCACGACGTTTCAATGTATAAGAAGAGCATGTTTCTCGAATTTCGATTTTGTTCCCCTGATAATGCGATGTTGAATTGCGATGTCACCATGTATGAGACGATCATGTTTTTTTTTTGCATTTCGATTTTCATTGCCATGATTGTTGCCATGGCTGTTGCCCTAATCGTTGCCAGGATCATGAGATTCGAGCTTTGATTTCGATGTTTGTCTTTTAGCTGTCTCTTTTCTCACCTGTACTCGCTACCATCTATTTTCATTTCACTCTCTCCGGCTCAGTCACTTGGGGGCCTAACTAAGGGCCTTAATGCGCGGCATTCGTGCTGTCAGCTCTGAGTGGCTGGGATTGGGGGTCCTCCATCTGTCTTTGCTTTTGTGTTATGTTTCTTCACTGGGTTAACTTTCTCTTTTCACTCTATTGTATCTATCATTTCCAAGTACGTTACGTCTACCGCCAAGTGTACCGGCGATGGTCGACCCTCAAACCAGCCACTCAGCTGCATGTTCGCACGATATGAGCAGTTCGTTGCAATAGAACGATAATAAAATGCGTAATTTTTCTCGATGATCATGTAGTTGTATCGCAGGTGTTTTACCATGTAAGAGATGATCAGGTTTTTCCATTTCGATTTTGTCTCCCTTCTATTCCGAAGTGTAATTTCCGTGATAATCGTGTGCCTCTATCGCGATGTTGCATCTATGAGATGATCACGTTTTTCGCGTTTCGATCTGGTTCCCTGATATTGGGATGTGCAATTTTTCCAAAATGAACTTTCGTTTATATCACGATGTTTATACTGTATGAACGATCATGTCTTCGCATTCTTGATTCGTTGGCCTGATATTCCGATGTGTAACTTCTAAAACGATCATGTCTTATATCGCACTGTTTCTGTTTGATGAGATGATCATGTAGTTGCATCGCGGGTATTAATGCCTTTGATCATGATCACGTTTTTCGCTTATCCGTTTCGCTTCCCCGAGACTGCGATATGTAATGTACGAAACGATCATGTGTTCTTTATCGCGAGACTTTCTACCTTATATGTGGTCCATGTTTTTCACAGAGCAGTTTTCATTGCCCCAATGTTCCGTTGTGTAGAATTTTACGATGATCGCGCAGTTGTATCGTGACTTGCCCTCTATGATGACCATCCTTTCGCATATCGATTTTTCGTTCTCGCAGATGTCGCAATTTATAACTTATGAGATGATTGTGTGTGCATGTATGGCAATTGTTTACACCTTCCCGAGAGCGATTTGCACTTCCTGGTCCTGCAAGGATCCTGTGTTTTTGTATCATGACGTTTTAACTTTATGAGAAGATCATGTCTTTTCGCTCATCGAGTTCGTTTCCCTGTTACTGCAATGTGTCTATTATGATGATTATGTGATTTTATCGCAATATTTCTGCTTTATGAGATGATCAGGTCTTCCGCGTATCGATTTCGTTCCCCAGCTCCTACGATGTTCTCATTGTTCCGATAGCAAGGTTGCTCTTCATCCATGTGTTTGGACTCTAAACTATGTGTGTCCTCATTTCGATATCCATGTCATCCAAAATATTCCATTATGTCCACTATGTTGTCAAGTATCCATTCTTCTTGTCTTGATTTCGACGCTTGTCTTTTTAGCTGTCTCTTTTCTCACCTGGACTCGCTACTATTTATCCTCATTCAACTCAACTCTCTCCGGCTCAGTCACTTGGGGGCCTCACTATGGGCCTTAATGCGCGGCATTCGTGCTGTCAGCTCTGAGTGGCTGGGTTTGGGGGTCCTCCATCTGTCTTTGCTTTATATGTCATGTTTTCTTTGCTGGGTTAACCTTCTATTTTCACTCTCTTGGTATCTATCACTTCCAAGTCCGTTACCGCTACAGCAAAGTTTGCCGTCGATGGTCGACCCTCAAAACCAGCCACTCAGATGTGTGTTCGTACGATATAAGCAGCCTGTTGCAGTAGAGCGCTGCATTTTGCAAAAAACCGCCATGTCGCTTATCCCTGACTAGTCTCCGAGGTAAGGCAAATCGGTTTTCTCCATGTACCAGTATATTCACCATTCTATGAATCTAAAATTTTAATCCAACTGGTGATAATGGACACGAGGCTCACGATCTGCAGAACATTTTCTTTTAAGATACTTGAACGAAGCAGCAGCCTGTTTCAATGAATGTTGAACAACAAACACTTTGCCTGGAGTTTGTTGCCAGGGTCCTTTGTGACGTTTTTTCAATAACATTGCACACGGCCTTTGTGACATTTCAGTTACAGTTACAAGACGTCTTCTCGTTGGCATTTGTACTCATTTATATCATAGCATCCAGGTCGTTGGTTTTCAGTCTGGCGTTTTTGTCACATGCAGGATTCTTCAGTGCGTATACTCCCTCCTGCCTTATTTATGATTTCATAAAGGTCGGTAAATGTTTTCGTTTTAAAATGTTTTTGTCGTGCATGCTCATGTTATTTGCCACGGTCAGGAAAGCTGGTAGTAGCTTCCGTCCACGGGAATCGCCCTATAACACCTTTGTGCACAAGCCGTTGCTTTCTCTGGACGCCTCTTGTTTACAACGCAATGGCTTCTGACTCTCGATCTTTTCATCAGATTGCAGTGAAGCAGGCAGCATGTTACTTCACGTATGACATTTACCTTGTTCATATTCGCCTTCGAATTGTAACTAGAAATTACGCAATGCAGCAGCACCAAACTATTTCAATGGTACTTCGATGCTATCTCCCAGGGATGGTATGTTCATATCCGCTGTTCAGATTTCCTGTGCCAGGCTCTTAACTTCATCCCGCCTTGCTGCAATGTATCAGATGCAATGTATTTAAATATACAATTTTTCCACTCTGTCAAAAAACTTGCAGGTACATAAATTGATTTTTTGGACTGGGTTCAAAGGCAGCATTTATTCGATGTGCAACACCGAACAAAGATGGCATATCCGAATCGAGGTATCGAGTAGTACTCCATTTTACCACCAATAAATTATTCCGGACATAGAAGCCGTCAAAACATTTTGCGGACTGGTTAATACCTGCTGACTTAGATATCAAAGTTCTAGCCAAGAAGTCAGCCCCTTCTTCTACTTTCAGGCCAACATGCCTGTTTGGTGCTATATCTAATTCAGAGCCGGTTGTTTACCTTCTCCACGCAGAACAGGCGGGAAGACGATGTGAAACCATTCTCCATGGCGGACAGCAAGCATGGCTATACAAAATTTCGCCAATCCAACAGTCTAGCTGATCGAAGTGATGGTCAACCACAGCATATTTAATGTTACTATTTTGATTATTTTGTATTTTATCTTCGTCTTCATTTTAATGCTTGAAGTATAGTTACTACTCCTTGGTGCGCAAAAGTCTTGCTTCTATACAGCAATGAATATTCACCCTCGCTCTCGGTTCTGCATACTCTCTGTCAGAGGCCTGTTGGTAGGCTTCAAGGCACTTAAGCACGGATCAACGGTAGGTACCTCCGTTATTATTCTTGGCATGGCATACCTTTTTGACTCCCGGACCCCTATCCGTATGCCATGCATCTTCATACCATGTTGTCATTTTCCGATGCTGATCGTCTCAATTGTCCACCAGAAAAGTTATCACCTTTCATCTTTTGCTGATATTACCATAATTCAGCTTGGTATTTTTCAAGGTATGCTCAATTGGACAGATGTGACCATCACTGCAGTGGCTTTTTCTGCTATAACTGCCATAACAACATTTCTTTGCGTATTTTTGTTCCTTTCATGGTTTTTTTAGTTTTTTGAGTGATGAAGAGGAAACTCTGATTAGCTCATCCGTGCCTCGCTAAAAGGACCTGGAAGGATTTCCAATTGCAGAAGCCGACGAGCACTTTCCACATCTTAGCCATATTTGAAAGGAGAAGAATAGAGAACAGTGAGGATAGTACTCTATAGTAGAGAATTTCGTAGTCTAAGTTTCGGCGACCCACCCACCTCCCGCAGCGACGGAAGCCAAATTCCCCCTTCTCCTTGCAAATAGCGAAGCCTCCTTCGCACTTGCCACATCTTATCCATATTTGAAAGGAGAAGAATAGAGAACAGTGAGGATAGAATACTTCCCACATTTTCTTCACTTCCCACTTTTTCTTGACTTCTCACTTTTTCTTGACTTCCCACTTTTAATGAGTTCACACTTTTTCTTGACTTCCCACAATTTCATGACTTCCCACTTTTTCTTGACTTCCCACTTTTGATGACTTTCCACTTTTGATGACTTCCCACTTTTGATGACTTCCCACTTTTTCTTCACTTCCCACTTTTTCTTGACTTCCCACTTTTGATGACTTCCCACTTTTTCTTGACTTCCCACTTTTGATGACCTCCCACTTTTGATGACATCCCAATTTTTCTTGACTTCCCACATTTTCTTGACTTCCCACTTTTTCTTGACTTCCCACTTTTTCTTGACCTCCCAATTTTGATGATTTCCCGCTTTTGATGACTTCCCACTTTTTCTTCACTACCAATTTTTTTTGACTTCCCACTTTTGATGACTTCCCAGTTTTGACGACCTCCAACATTTCCGTGACTTCCCACTTTTGATGACTTCCCATATTTGATGACTTCCCACATTTTCTTGACTTCCACTTTTTCTTGACTTCCCACTTTTTCTTGAATTCCCACTTTTGATGACCTCCCACTTTTAATGACTTCCCACTTTTTCTTCACTTCTCACAATTTCATGACTTCCCACTTTTTCTTGACCTCCCACTTTTGATGACTTTCCACTTTTGATGACTTCCCACTTTTGATGACTTCCCACTTTTTCTTCACTTCCCACTTTTTCTTTACTTCCCATTTCAGATGATTTCCCACTTTTGAGGACTTCCCATTTTTTATGACTTCCCACTTTTTCTTGACTTCCCACTTTTGACGACTTTCCACTTTTGATGACTTCCCCCTTTTGATGACTTCCCACTTCTTCTTGACTTCCCACTTTTTGTAACTTCCCACTTTTGATGACATCCCACTTTTGATGACTTCCCACTTTTTTTTACTTTCCATTTTTTCTTGACATCCCACTTTTGATGACTTCCCATTTTTTCTTGAATTCCCACTTCTGATGACCTCCCACTTTTAATGACTTCCCACTTTATTGACTATCCTCACTGTGATGTATTCTGACACGTGACCAGGATAAGATAATTTATGCATTTTTACTAGTAATATCCGGGATATTTCTATCTCCCAGAGGAGAATAAGGGCATATATATTGGTTCCTCGTGGTTATCACAGTTCTCTAACAAATACGCACCAAGTCAGAGAATTTGGTGGTCTAAGTTTCGGCGACCCACCCACCTCCCGCAGCGACGGAAGCCAAATTTCCCCTTCTCCTTTCAAATAGCGAAGCCTCCTTCGCACTTGCCACATCTTATCCATATTTGAAAGGAGAAGAATAGAGAACAGTGAGGATAGAATACTTCCCACATTTTCTTGACTTCCCACTTTTTCTTGACTTCTCACTTTTTCTTGACTTCCCACTTTTAATGAGTTCCCACTTTTTCTTGACTTCCCACAATTTCATGACTTCCCACTTTTTCTTGACTTCCCACTTTTGATGACTTTCCACTTTTGATGACTTCCCACTTTTGATGACTTCCCACTTTTTCTTCACTTCCTACTTTTTCTTGACTTCCCACTTTTGATGACTTCCCACTTTTGATGACATCCCAATTTTGATGACTTCCCACTTTTTTTTACTTCCAATTTTTTCTTGACTTCCCTCTCTTGATGACTTCCCAATTTTTTTTACTTCCCACTTTTTCTTGATTTCCCACTTTTCATGACTTCCCACTTTTAATGACTTCCCACTTTTTCTTGACTTCCCACATTTTCTTGACTTCCCACTTTTTCTTGACTTCCCACTTTTTCTTGAACTCCCAATTTTGATAATTTCCCGCTTTTGATGACTTCCCACTTTTTCTTCACTACAAATTTTTGTTGACTTCCCACTTTTGATGACTTCCCAGTTTTGACGACCTCCAACATTTCCGTGACTTCCCACTTTTGATGACTTCCCATATTTGAGGACTTCCTACTTTTTCTTGACTTCCCATTTTTTCTTCACTTCCCACTGTTGATGACTTCCCATTTTTGATGATTTCCCACTTTTTCTTGACTTCCCACTTTCGGTGACTTCTGACTTTTGATAACTTCCCACTTTTGATGACTTCCCACTTTCGATGACTTCCCGTATTTTTTTTGACTTCCTACTTTTGATGACCTCTCACTTTTAAAGATATACCACTTTTTCCTGACTTCCCACTTTTCTTGACTTCCCACTTTTGATGAGTTCCCACTTTTTCTTGACTTCGCCTTTTTGATGACTTCCCACTTTTGATGACTTCCACGTTTTCTTGACTTCCAACTTTTTCTTGACTTCCCACTTCTGATGACATTCAACTTTTTCTTGACTTGCCACTCTTGATGACTTCCCACTTTTTCTTGACTTCCCACATCTTCTTGACTTCCCACTTTTTCTTGACTTGCCACTTTTCAGCTGTAATAACGTTATTTCATGTGCAATTAGTGTGAATGAATGTTAGAATCACTGAAAACAAGCAAATGCATGGGTCTTTTACTTAGTTTCAGCTGTAATAACGTAAATTCATGTGCAATTAGTGTGAATGAATGTTAATATCACTGAAAAGAAGCAAATGCATGTGTCTTTAACTTAGTTTCAGTTGTAATAACATGAATTCCTGTGCAATTAGTGTGAATGAATGTTAGAATCACTGAAAACAAGCAAATGCATGTGTCTTTAACTTAGTTTCATCTGTAATAAGTTATTTTGCATAGTGTGAATGTGTTGTCTGAAAAACAAATGATGTCTAACTTAGTCAGCTGCAATAACTATAGTGAATGAATGTTAGAATCACTGAAAAGAAGCAAATGCAAGTGTCTTTAACTTAGTTTCAGTTGTAATAACGTGAATTCCTGTGCAATTAGTTTGAATCAATGTTAGAATCACTGAAAACAAGCAAAGGCATGTGTCTTTAACTTAGTTTCAGCTGTAATAACGTTATTTCATGTGCAATTAGTGTGAATGAATGTTAGAATCACTGAAAACAACCAAATGCATGTGTTTTTAATTAGTTTCAGCTGTAATAACGTTATTTCATGTGCAATTAGTGTGAATGAATGTTAGAATCACTGAAACAAGCAAATGCATGTGTCTTTTTTTAGTTTCAGCTGTAATAACGTTATTTCATGTGCAATTAGTGTGAATGAATGTTAGAATCACTGAAAACAAGCAAATGCATGTGTCTTTTACTTAGTTTCAGCTGTAATAACGTGATTCATGTGCAATTAGTGTGAATGAATGTTAGAATCACTGAAAACAAGCAAATGCATGTGTCTTTAACTTAGTTTCAGCTGTAATAACGTTATTTCATGTGCAATTAGTGTGAATGAATGTTAGAATCACTGAAAACAAGCAAATGCATGTGTCTTTTACTTACTTTCAGTTGTAATAACGTGAATTCATGTGCAATTAGTGTGAATGAATGTTAGAATCACTGAAAACAAGCAAATGCATGTGTCTTTTACTTAGTTTCAGCTGTAATAACGTGGATTCATGAGCAATTAGTGTGAATGAATGTTAGAATCACTGAAAACAAGCAAATGCATGTGTCTTTTACTTAGTTTCAGTTGTAATAACGTGAATTCATGTGCAATTAGTGTGAATGAATATTAGAATTACTGAAAACAAGCAAATGCATGTGTCTTTAACTTAGTTTCAGTTGTAATAACGTGAATTCATGTGCAATTAGTGTGAATGAATGTTAGAATCACTGAAAACAAGCAAATGCATGTGTCTTTTTCTTAGTTTCAGCTGTAATAACGTTATTTCATGTGCAGTTAGTGTGAATGAATGTTAGAATCACTAAAAACAAGCAAATGCATGTGTCTTTTACTTAGTTTCAGCTGTAATAACGTGAATTCATGTGCAATTAGTGTGAATGAATGTTAGAATCACTGAAAACAACAAATGCATGTGTTTTTTAATTAGTTTCAGCTGTAATAACGTTATTCATGTGCAATTAGTGTGAATGAATGTTAGAATCACTGAAAACAAGCAAATGCATGTGTCTTTTCTTAGTTTCAGCTGTAATAACGTTATTTCATGTGCAATTAGTGTGAATGAATGTTAGAATCACTGAAAACAAGCAAATGCATGTGTCTTTTACTTAGTTTCAGCTGTAATAACGTGAATTCATGTGCAATTAGTGTGAATGATGTTAGAATCACTGAAAACAAGCAAATGCATGTGTCTTTAACTTAGTTTCAGCTGTAATAACGTAATTCATGTGCAATTAGTGTGAATGAATGTTAGAATCACTGAAAACAAGCAAATGCATGTGTCTTTTACTTAGTTTCAGCTGTAATAACGTGATTCATGTGCAATTAGTGTGAATGAATGTTAGAATCACTGAAAACAAGCAAATGCATGTGTCTTTTACTTAGTTTCAGCTGTAATAACGTGATTCATGAGCAATTAGTGTGAATGAATGTTAGAATCACTGAAAACAAGCAAATGCATGTGTCTTTTACTTAGTTTCAGTTGTAATAACGTGAATTCATGTGCAATTAGTGTGAATGAATTTAGAATTACTGAAAACAAGCAAATGCATGTGTCATTAACTTAGTTTCAGTTGTAATAACGTGAATTCATGTGCAATTAGTGTGAATGAATGTTAGAATCACTGAAAACAAGCAAATGCATGTGTCTTTTTCTTAGTTTCAGCTGTAATAACGTTATTCATGTGCAATTAGTGTGAATGAATGTTAGAATCACTAAAACAAGCAAATGCATGTGTCTTTTACTTAGTTTCAGCTGTAATAACGTGAATTCATGTGCAATTAGTGTGAATGATGTTAGAATCACTGAAAACAAGCAAATGCATGTGTCTTTAACTTAGTTTCAGCTGTAATAACGTTATTCATGTGCAATTAGTGTGAATGAATGTTAGAATCACTGAAAACAAGCAAATGCATGTGTCTTTTACTTAGTTTCAGTTGTAATAACGTGAATTCATGAGCAATTAGTGTGAATGAATGTTAGAATCACTGAAAACAAGCAAATGCATGTGTCTTTTACTTAGTTTCAGCTGTAATAACGTGGATTCATGAGCAATTAGTGTGAATGAATGTTAGAATCACTGAAAACAAGCAAATGCATGTGTCTTTTACTTAGTTTCAGTTGTAATAACGTGAATTCATGTGCAATTAGTGTGAATGAATATTAGAATTACTGAAAACATGCAAATGCATGTGTCTTTAACTTAGTTTCAGTTGTAATAACGTGATTCATGTGCAATTAGTATGAATGAATGTTAGAATCACTGAAAACAAGCAAATGCATGTGTCTTTTACTTGTTTCAGCTGTAATAACGTATTTCATGTGCAATTAGTGTGAATGAATGTTAGAATCACTGAAAACAAGCAAATGCATTTGTCGTTTACTTAGCTTCAGCTGTAATAACGTGATTCATGTGCAATTAGTGTGAATGAATGTTAATATCACTGAAAACAAGCAAATGCATGTGTCTTTTACTTAGTTTCAGTTGTAATAACGTGAATTCATGTGCAATTAGTGTGAATGAATGTTAGAATCACTGAAAACAAGCAAATGCATGTGTCTTTTACTTAGTTTCAGCTGTAATAACGTGATTCATGTGCAATTAGTGTGAATGAATGTTAATATCACTGAAAACAAGCAAATGTTTGTGTCTTTTACTTAGTTTAGTTGTAATAACGTGAATTCATGTGCAATTAGTGTGAATGAATGTTAATATCACTGAAAACAAGCAAATGCATGTGTCTTTAACTTAGTTTCAGCTGTAATAACGTTATTTCATGTGCAATTAGTGTGAATGAATGTTAGAATCACTGAAAACAAGCAAATGCATGTGTCTTTTACTTAGTTTCAGCTGTAATAACGTGATTCATGAGCAATTAGTGTGAATGAATGTTAGAATCACTGAAAACAAGCAAATGCATGTGTCTTTTACTTAGTTTCAGCTGTAATAACGTGGATTCATGAGCAATTAGTGTGAATGAATGTTAGAATCACTGAAAACAAGCAAATGCATGTGTCTTTAACTTAGTTTCAGCTGTAATAACGTTATTTCATGTGCAATTAGTGTGAATGAATGTTAGAATCACTGAAAACAAGCAAATGCATGTGTCTTTTACTTAGTTTCAGTTGTAATAACGTGAATTCATGTGCAATTAGTGTGAATGAATGTTAGAATCACTGAAAACAAGCAAATGCATGTGTCTTTTACTTAGTTTCAGCTGTAATAACGTGGATTCATGAGCAATTAGTGTGAATGAATGTTAGAATCACTGAAAACAAGCAAATGCATGTGTCTTTTACTTACTTTCAGTTGTAATAACGTGAATTCATGTGCAATTAGTGTGAATGAATATTAGAATTACTGAAAACAAGCAAATGCATGTGTCTTTACTTAGTTTCAGTGTGTATTGTCAATATAGTTTAACATGCAATAGTCACTGTAATAACTTATTCATGTGCAATTAGTGTGAATGAATGTTAGAATCACTGAAAACAAGCAAATGCATGTGTCTTTACTTAGTTTCAGCTGTAATAACGTGAATTCATGTGCAATTAGTGTGAATGAATGTTAATATCACTGAAAACAAGCAATGCATGTGTCTTTTACTTATTTCAGTTGTAATAACGTGATTCATGTGCAATTAGTGTGAATGAATGTTAGAATCACTGAAAACAAGCAAATGCATGTGTCTTTTACTTAGTTTCAGCTGTAATAACGTGAATTCATGTGCAATTAGTGTGAATGAATGTTAATATCACTGAAAACAAGCAAATGCATGTGTCTTTTACTTAGTTTCAGCTGTAATAACGTGATTCATGTGCAATTAGTGTGAATGAATGTTAATATCACTGAAAACAAGCAAATGCATGTGTCTTTTACTTAGTTTCAGCTGTAATAACGTGAATTCATGTGCAATTAGTGTGAATGAATGTTAATATCACTGAAAACAAGCAAATGCATGTGTCTTTTACTTAGTTTCAGTTGTAATAACGTGATTCATGTGCAATTAGTGTGAATGAATGTTAAATCACTGAAAACAAGCAAATGCATGTGTCTTTACTTAGTTTCAGCTGTAATAACGTGATTCATGTGCAATTAGTGTGAATGAATGTTAGAATCACTGAAAACAAGCAAATGCATGTGTCTTTTACTTAGTTTCAGCTGTAATAACGTTATTTCATGTGCAATTAGTGTGAATGAATGTTAGAATCACTGAAAACAAGCAAATGCATGTGTCTTTTACTTAGTTTCAGCTGTAATAACGTGAATTCATGTGCAATTAGTGTGAATGAATGTTAGAATCACTGAAAACAAGCAAATGCATGTGTCTTTTACTTAGTTTCAGCTGTAATAACGTGAATTCATGTGCAATTAGTGTGAATGAATGTTAGAATCACTGAAAACAAGCAAATGCATGTGTCTTTTACTTAGTTTCAGCTGTAATAACGTGATTCATGTGCAATTAGTGTGAATGAATGTTAAATCACTGAAAACAAGCAAATGCATGTGTCTTTTACTTAGTTTCAGTTGTAATAACGTGAATTCATGTGCAATTAGTGTGAATGAATGTTAGAATCACTGAAAACAAGCAAATGCATGTGTCTTTTACTTAGTTTCAGCTGTAATAACGTGGATTCATGTGCAATTAGTGTGAATGAATGTTAGAATCACTGAAAACAAGCAAATGCATGTGTCTTTTACTTAGTTTCAGTTGTAATAACGTGAATTCATGTGCAATTAGTGTGAATGAATGTTAGAATCACTGAAAACAAGCAAATGCATGTGTCTTTTACTTAGTTTCAGCTGTAATAACGTATTCATGTGCAATTAGTGTGAATGAATGTTAGAATCACTGAAAACAAGCAAATGCATGTGTCTTTACTTAGTTTCAGTTGTAATAACGTGAATTCATGTGCAATTAGTGTGAATGAATGTTAGAATCACTGAAAACAAGCAAATGCATGTGTCTTTTACTTAGTTTCAGCTGTAATAACGTGAATTCATGTGCAATTAGTGTGAATGAATGTTAAATCACTGAAAACAAGCAAATGCATGTGTCTTTTACTTAGTTTCAGCTGTAATAACGTGAATTCATGTGCAATTAGTGTGAATGAATGTTAATATCACTGAAAACAAGCAAATGCATGTGTCTTTAACTTAGTTTCAGCTGTAATAACGTGATTTCATGTGCAATTAGTGTGAATGAATGTTAAATCACTGAAAACAAGCAAATGCATGTGTCTTTTACTTAGTTTCAGCTGTAATAACGTGAATTCATGTGCAATTAGTGTGAATGAATGTTAGAATCACTGAAAACAAGCAAATGCATGTGTCTTTAACTTAGTTTCAGCTGTAATAACGTTATTTCATGTGCAATTAGTGTGAATGAATGTTAGAATCACTGAAAACAAGCAAATGCATGTGTCTTTTACTTAGTTTCAGTTGTAATAACGTGAATTCATGTGCAATTAGTGTGAATGAATGTTAGAATCACTGAAAACAAGCAAATGCATGTGTCTTTACTTAGTTTCAGCTGTAATAACGTGATTCATGTGCAATTAGTGTGAATGAATGTTAGAATCACTGAAAACAAGCAAATGCATGTGTCTTTTACTTAGTTTCAGCTGTAATAACGTGAATTCATGTGCAATTAGTGTGAATGAATGTTAGAATCACTGAAAACAAGCAAATGCATGTGTCTTTTACTTAGTTTCAGCTGTAATAACGTGAATTCATGTGCAATTAGTGTGAATGAATGTTAATATCACTGAAAACAAGCAAATGCATGTGTCTTTTACTTAGTTTCAGCTGTAATAACGTGAATTCATGTGCAATTAGTGTGAATGAATGTTAATATCACTGAAAACAAGCAATGCATGTGTCTTTACTTATTTCAGTTGTAATAACGTGAATTCATGTGCATTAGTGTGAATGAATGTTAAATCACTGAAAACAAGCAAATGCATGTGTCTTTACTTAGTTTCAGCTGTAATAACGTGAATTCATGTGCAATTAGTGTGAATGAATGTTAATATCACTGAAAACAAGCAAATGTTTGTGTCTTTTACTTAGTTTTAGTTGTAATAACGTGAATTCATGTGCATTAGTGTGAATGAATGTTAATATCACTGAAAACAAGCAAATGCATGTGTCTTTACTAGTTTCAGCTGTAATAACGTTATTTCACGTGCAATTAGTGTGAATGAATGTTAGAATCACTCAAAACAAGCAAATGCATGTGTCTTTTACTTAGTTTCAGTTGTAATAACGTGAATTCATCTGCAATCAGTGTGAATGAATGTTGAATCACTGAAAAAAAGCAAATGCATGTGTCTTTAACTTTGTTTCAGCTGTAATAACGTTATTTCATGTGCAATTAGTGTGAATGAATGTTAGAATCACTAAAACAAGCAAATGCATGTGTCTTTTACTTGGTTTCAGCTGTAATAACGTGAATTCATGTGCAATTAGTATGAATGAATGTTAGAATCACTGAAAACAAGCAAATGCATGTGTTTTTACTTGGTTTCAGCTGTAATAACGTTATTTCATGTGCAATTAGTGTGAATGAATGTTAGAATCACTGAAAACAAGCAAATGCATGTGTCGTTTACTTAGCTTCAGCTGTAATAGCGTGAATTCATGTGCAATTAGTGTGAATGAATGTTAATATCACTGAAAACAAGCTACTGCATGTGTCTTTTACTTAATTTCAGTTGTAATAACGTGAATTCATGTGCAATTAGTGTGAATGAATGTTAGAATCACTGAAAACAAGCAAATGCATGTGTCTTTTACTTAGTTTTAGCTGTAATAACGTGAATTCATGTGCAATTAGTGTGAATGAATGTTAATATCACTGAAAACAAGCAATTGTTGTGTCTTTTACTTAGTTTAGTTGTAATAACGTGAATTCATGTGCATTAGTGTGAATGAATGTTAATATCACTGAAAACAAGCAAATGCATGTGTCTTTAACTTAGTTTCAGCTGTAATAACGTTATTTCACGTGCAATTAGTGTGAATGAATGTTAGAATCACTCAAAACAAGCAAATGCATGTGTCTTTTACTTAGTTTCAGTTGTAATAACGTGAATTCATCTGCAATTAGTGTGAATGAATGTTTGAATCACTGAAAACAAGCAAATGCATGTGTCTTTAACTTTGTTTCAGCTGTAATAACGTTATTTCATGTGCAATTAGTGTGAATGAATGTTAGAATCACTCAAAACAAGCAAATGCATGTGTCTTTTACTTAGTTTCAGTTGTAATAACGTGAATTCGTCTGCAATTAGTGTGAATGAATGTTAGAATCACTGAAAACAAGCAAATGCATGTGTCTTTTAATGAAACAAGCAAAATGCATGTGTCTTAGTTTCAGCTGTAATAACGTGAATTCATGTGCAATTAGTGTGAATGAATGTTAATATCACTGAAAACAAGCTACTGCATGTGTCTTTTACTTATTTTCAGTTCTAATAACGTGAATTCATGTGCAATTAGTGTGAATGAATGTTAGAATCACTGAAAACAAGCAAATGCATGTGTCTTTTACTTAGTTTCAGCTGTAATAACGTGAATTCATGTGCAATTAGTGTGAATGAATGTTAATATCACTGAAAACAAGCAAATGTTTGTGTCTTTTACTTAGTTTTAGTTGTAATAACGTGAATTCATGTGCCATTAGTGTGAATGAATGTTAATATCACTGAAAACAAGCAAATGCATGTGTCTTTAGCTTAGTTTCAGCTGTAATAACGTTATTTCACGTGCAATTAGTGTGAATGAATGTTAGAATCACTCAAAACAAGCAAATGCAAGTGTCTTTTACTTAGTTTCAGTTGTAATAACGTGAATTCATCTGCAATTAGTGTGAATGAATGTTTGAATCACTGAAAACAAGCAAATGCATGTGTCTTTAACTTTGTTTCAGCTGTAATAACGTTATTTCATGTGCAATTAGTGTGAATGAATGTTAGAATCACTCAAAACAAGCAAATGCATGTGTCTTTTACTTAGTTTCAGTTGTAATAACGTGAATTCGTCTGCAATTAGTGTGAATGAATGTTAGAATCACTGAAAACAAGCAAATGCATGTGTCTTTTACTTAGTTTCAGCTGTAATAACGTGGATTCATGTGCAATTAGTGTGAATGAATGTTAGAATCACTGAAAACAAGCTACTGCATGTGTCTTTTACTTAGTTTCAGCTGTAATAACGTCAATTCATGTGCAATTAGTGTGAATGATGTTAGAATCACTGAAAACAAGCAAATGCATGTGTCTTTTACTTAGTTTCAGCTGTAATAACGTTATTTCATGTGCAATTAGTGTGAATGAATGTTAGAATCACTGAAAACAAGCAAATGCATGTGTCTTTTACTTAGTTTCAGCTGTAATAACGTGAATTCATGTGCAGTTAGTGTGAATGATTTTAGAATCACTGAAAACAAGCAAATGCATGTGTCTTTAACTTAGTTTCAGCTGTAATAACGTTATTTCATGTGCAATTAGTGTGAATGAATGTTAGAATCACTGAAAACAAGCAAATGCATGTGTCTTTTACTTAGTTTCAGTTGTAATAACGTGAATTCATGTGCAATTAATGTGAATGAATGTTAGAATCACTGAAAACAAGCAAATGCATGTGTCTTTTACTTAGTCTCAGCTGTAATAACGTGGATTCATGTGCAATTAGTGTGAATGAATGTTAGAATCACTGAAAACAAGCAAATGCATGTGTCTTTTACTTAGTTTCAGTTGTAATAACGTGAATTCATGTGCAATTAGTATGAATGAATGTTAGAATCAGTGAAAACAAGCAAATGCATGTGTCTTTTACTTAGTTTCAGCTGTAATAACGTGAATTCATGTGCAATTAGTGTAAATGAATGTTAATATCACTGAAAACAAGCAAATGCATTGGTCTTTTACTTAGTTTCAGCTGTAATAACGTGAATTCATGTGCAATTAGTGTGAATGAATGTTAATATCACTGAAAACAAGCACATGCTTGTGTCTTTTACTTAGTTTTAGTTGTAATAAAGTGAATTCATGTGCCATTAGTGTGAATGAATGTTAATATCACTGAAAACAAGCAAATGCATGTGTCTTTATCTTAGTTTCAGCTGTAATAACGTTATTTCATGTGCAATTAGTGTGAATGAATGTTAGAATCACTCAAAACAAGCAAATGCATGTGTCTTTTACTTAGTTTCAGTTGTAATAACGTGAATTCATCTGCAATTAGTGTGAATGAATGTTTGAATCACTGAAAACAAGCAAATGCATGTGTCTTTAACTTTGTTTCAGCTGTAATAACGTTATTTCATGTGCAATTAGTGTGAATGAATGTTAGAATCACTCAAAACAAGCAAATGCATGTGTCTTTTACTTAGTTTCAGTTGTAATAACGTGAATTCGTCTGCAATTAGTGTGAATGAATGTTAGAATCACTGAAAACAAGCAAATGCATGTGACTTTTACTTAGTTTCAGCTGTAATAACGTGGATTCATGTGCAATTAGTGTGAATGAATGTTAGAATCACTGAAAACAAGCTACTGCGAGATTCAGATTCAGAGAGCCAGCGAGCAGACGTGTTTTTGTGAGCAGAAGAAAATTGGGAGTTATAAGAAGTTATTTACTTTAGTGCAGGTAACAGAGCATTTGTACAGCGAGATCTTTTGCTCGTTGTCGGTTGTGAATGATTTGTGAAGGCTTAATTAGTTTGTAAAACCTAAAAATTGTAATAATATATGAATAAGTAAAGGGCCTAGCTGTGGAGCTATAGCTAGCTGTAGAATCAAACGAATACTCACCTGAGCAACAGAATAAGGAAGACGTTTCTCTTGAAGGCCTGGTGGAACTGAAGTTCTATACTTGGAGCAGAATTTTTTTTTTTTTTTTTTTTTTTTTTTTTTTTTTTTTTTTTTTTTTTTTTTTTTTTTTTTATTTTTTTTATTTTTTTTTTTTTTTCTCTCTCTCTCTTTTGCCGTGTAGATAATGCTAACTGTAGGATTCTATCGTTAAATATACAGTGTAGAAATATATATAAAAACATATTTTTTTTTCTCCTTCTATTCCCTTTTGCATTGAAATTTAAAAAACCTTAACATCAATTAGACTGCCTAAAGTATTTTGCTGTAAATATTTTGTACATTTTGTAGCTACCTTTTTATCTCTCTTTTAGCTTTTTCTTTTCGCACGTTCCTCTTATTCTTTCTCTTGTTTTTTGCTCCATAAAACAGCTACCTGTTTATCTACTTTTTAGCCTTTTGTATTTGTACGTTCCTCCTGTTCTTTCTCTTGTTTTATTAAAGTACTAAAGTATTTTACTGTAAATATCTTGTACATTTTGCAGCTACCTTTTTATCTTTCTTTTAGCTTTTTGTATTTGTACATTCCTCCTGTTCTTTCTCTTGTTTTTTGCTCCGTAAAACAGAACAGATTCCCTGTTCTAAGAATGCTACCTTTGCAAATTCAGGAAAATGGTAACTGTACTGGATGCTTGAAAAGCATAGTAGAATCTGAAATCATTGTATGCCGTATCTGCAAGTTAAAATTTCATTCAACATGTCCAACTCAAGCCTCTGATGAAAAATTTGCAACCTCAACTATGCTTAAATTATTTAATGCAAGCTCAACAAAAAGAAACTTTTTATTTCTTTGCGATCCTTGCCTCACTTCTTTTGAGGTATCGTTGACTAAAACGGAATCCACCAAATTGGACACCCTTGAAAAAAATGTAGACTCAATATGTAGAGAAATAAAGCAATTGAAAAGTCTAGTAGAAAATAAAATAGACAAGAACTGTAGCGACAAGGAAATTGGAAATGTATGGTTTGATGCAAACAAAATCGAGAAAGTCAAATCAAAGCCAACTGAGTCAATACTCGTGCTGCAATCTTCTGGAAGTCCGGAAAATGATAGTTCCAACATCAAAACTGTAGAAAATTTTGTGATTGAGAAAGGGATTAATATTAACAAATCTTTTAGAGATAAAATAGGAAATTTTGTTTTAGCTTGTTCTTCAGAGAATTCTCGTGACAAGTTAAAGGATTTTGCTAAAGAGAAAAATATTTTGGTTACAGCTCCAAAAGTAAGGTCCACAGTAATATCAATTGTAGGATTCAATACATCTTATACTAAAAGCGACATTACTAACTTTATATTAAAGCAGAATAAATTCTTGACATCCGTAATTCCAAATGACAAAATTCCAGAGCATTTTAATGTTTTTGCCATTAAGACAGTTAAGAACAACTCTGAGGTGTTTCAAGCATTCGCAAGGGTTTCTATACCTGTTCGAAAGTGCTTGATGGACCATGGCAATCAAATTTTGGTGGGGCTTGTATCTTGCAGAGTTTATGATCAGTTTCATGTAAGAAGATGCAATAGATGCCAAGGACTGGGTCACTATTATGGGACATGTAAATCCGATTTACCAGTGTGCATGAAGTGTGCAGAAAACCATAACACTCAAAATTGCGAGAGTTCTTTACGTAAGTGCATTAACTGTGTGAAGGCAAAATTAGATACTGCCGAGTGCAGCCACTTTGCCAACTCAATTGAGTGCCCAACAATAAACAAAATGAAAACTACGGCAGAGAAAGCTTTAAACATGCAAATGAGCAAGTAGAGTCTATGATAAGCATTGCATTATATAACTGTCAATCCATAAACAAGAAGGTTTCATTATTAATGGAGCAAATTTTAGATCTCAATGCTGATGTCGTTTTCCTTACTGAAACCTGGCTTCAAGAAACAAACAACAGTGTAACGGCTTCTTTTAATGATTTCAACTACCAGCTTCATCATATTCATAGACAAAACAGGCGTAAAATGACAGGAGGGGGTGTTGGGATTTTAGTTAAAAATAATATTAAAGGGAAACCTTTTAAAGTAAAGACATTTCGATCATTTGAATGTTGCATAATTAAAATTCTGCAAAAACAAAATATATCAATGTTATTTATAGTTATTTATCGCTTGTCTTACGAATCAGCATCATTATTTTTTGACGAATTTACGGAGCTCCTGGAAATTTTAACCGCTACGCAATTCAATTTTGTTATTGCCGGTGATTTTAATATTCATTTCAATGACACAAATAATGCCTTAACACAAACATTGAATAAAGTTCTCAACAACTTTAATTTGATTCAACATATTAATTCTCCTACACATAAATATGGTCACACAATAGATTTGGTAATTACAATAGACAGCGAGGTAACAGTCTCAAATATCAAGGTATCTGACGTTTGTTTAAGTGATCATAAACTTATTTCGTTTAACGCAAATTGTATGACTGAACGTCGTAGCTGTAAAACAGTCACCATGAGAAATTTAAACAGGTTGGATAACAGCATATTTTCTAAAGAGCTTAAAGACGAACTGCATAGTATTCATATGGATAAAAATTTCGGAACTGTGGTTACTGAGTATAACAATAAGCTTGTAAAATTGATTGACAAACATGCTCCACTAACAACAAAAGAAATTAAAATAGATAATAACTCACCATGGTTTGATGCGGAGTATAGGTTGCTTAGGAAAAAGAGGAGGAAAGCTGAAAAAAAGTTCCGTAAAAATAAATCAAAAGCAAACGAGGAAGCATACAAAAATCTAAGGACGGAAACAACAAAACAGGCGAAGAAAAAGAAAAGGGAATACTTTGTAAATAAAATAAACACATCTAGTAACAAATTAAAAACTTTATTTTCTCTAACAAACTCGTTAACACACCAAATAAGCCAGAACAACTTACCTTCAGGAGATAACAACTTAATCATTGCCAATGGTTTCAAGCATTACTTTAATGAAAAGATTGCCTCTATTCGGGCATCCTTCACAGAAATACCTTGTACTTACCATCTTTTAAAAAAGTTTGACACACAATGTGGTAACCGTCTGGAAGTATTTGAGCCTACGACAGAAGAAGAATTGTTAAGCATAATAAAATCAAACAACATTTCATCCTCACCTGATGATCCTTTGAGTTCTAAGCTATTGGCACAAAACATTGAAGTTCTTCTTCCATATTGGGTAGAAATAGTCAATCTATCTCTCACTTTGGGATCCATGACATGTTTAAAATCAGCTGTTGTTTTGCCATTGCTGAAAGATCTGAATAGGAATGTCGATGCTGATAATTACAAAAATTATAGACCAGTATCAAACTTGTTGTTTATGAGTAAGCTTGTTGAAAGGTGTGTGGCTGCCAGATTAAATAAACACTTGTCAGAAAATGGATTAAATTCAAAACACCAATTTGGTTATAAGAAACAACATTCCACTGAGCTTCTTTTATTAAATGTGGCAGATGATGTATTAACGGCCTTTGACAACAAATATGCAACTGTGATGATGTTTTTGGACTTGACTGCAGCTTTTGACACAGTCGATCAAGACCTACTATTAAAGATATTGCATGAAAACATTGGGATTGGAGGACCTGCATTCAGCTGGTTTTGTTCTTATTTGAAAGGACGCAAACAAAGAATTCTTATTAGAGACTCGCATTCGGAATTGTCAGATTTATGCTACGGTGTTCCCCAAGGCTCTGTTCTCGGACCTGTTCTCTTCAATATATACATACAATCACTATATAATGTAGTAACGAACAATTCCTTTCATGTTTATGGTTTCGCAGATGACCACCAGCTTTATCAATCATTTTCACCAATTTTTCAATCCAGTGTCCTAACAAAAGGAATTCAATCTTGTATAGAAGCTGTTTCTCAATGGATGATGTCGTACTTTCTAAAAATAAATAGGGAAAAAACTAAAATTCTAGTACTAGCACCACCATCTCTGTAACGTCAATTCCTGTGCAATTAGTTTGAATGAATGTTAGAATCACTGAAAACAAGCAAAGGCATGTGTCTTTAACTTAGTTTCAGCTGTAATAACGTTATTTCATGTGCAATTAGTGTGAATGAATGTTAGAATCACTGAAAACAAGCAAATGCATGTGTCTTTAACTTAGTTTCAGCTGTAATAACGTTATTTCATGTGCAATTAGTGTGAATGAATGTTAGAATCACTGAACACAAGCAAATGCATGTGTCTTTTTCTTAGTTTCAGCTGTAATAACGTTATTTCATGTGCAATTAGTGTGAATGAATGTTAGAATCACTGAAAACAAGCAAATGCATGTGTCTTTTACTTAGTTTCAGCTGTAATAACGTGAATTCATGTGCAATTAGTGTGAATGATGTTAGAATCACTGAAAACAAGCAAATGCATGTGTCTTTAACTTAGTTTCAGCTGTAATAACGTTATTTCATGTGCAATTAGTGTGAATGAATGTTAGAATCACTGAAAACAAGCAAATGCATGTGTCTTTTACTTAGTTTCAGTTGTAATAACATGAATTCATGTGCAATTAGTGTGAATGAATGTTAGAATCACTGAAAACAAGCAAATGCATGTGTCTTTTACTTAGTTTCAGCTGTAATAACGTGGATTCATGTGCAATTAGTGTGAATGAATGTTAGAATCACTGAAAACAAGCAAATGCATGTGTCTTTTACTTAGTTTCAGTTGTAATAACGTGAATTCATGTGCAATTAGTGTGAATGAATGTTAGAATCACTGAAAACAAGCAAATGCGTGTGTTTTTTAATTAGTTTCAGCTGTAATAACGTTATTTCATGTGCAATTAGTGTGAATGAATGTTAGAATCACTGAAAACAAGCAACTGCATGTGTCGTTTACTTAGTTTCAGCTGTAATAACGTGAATTCATGTGCAATTAGTGTGAATGAATGTTATTATCACTGAAAACAAGCTCCTGCATGTGTCTTTTACTTAGTTTCAGCTGTAATAACGTGGATTCATGTGCAATTAGTGTGAATGAATGTTAGAATCACTGAAAACAAGCAAATGCATGTGTCTTTTACTTAGTTTCAATTGTAATAACGTGAATTCATGTGCAATTAGTGTGAATGAATGTTAGAATCACTGAAAACAAGCAAATGCGTGTGTTTTTTAATTAGTTTCAGCTGTAATAACGTTATTTCATGTGCAATTAGTGTGAATGAATGTTAGAATCACTGAAAACAAGCAAATGCATGTGTCGTTTACTTAGTTTCAGCTGTAATAACGTGAATTCATGTGCAATTAGTGTGAATGAATGTTATTATCACTGAAAACAAGCTCCTGCATGTGTCTTTTACTTAATTTCAGTTGTAATAACGTGAATTCATGTGCAATTAGTGTGAATGAATGTTAGAATCACTGAAAACAAGCAAATGCATGTGTCTTTTACTTAGTTTCAGCTGTAATAACGTGGATTCATGTGCAATTAGTGTGAATGAATGTTAGAATCACTGAAAACAAGCAAATGCGTGTCTTTTTAATTAGTTTCAGCTGTAATAACGTTATTTCATGTGCAATTAGTGTGAATGAATGTTAGAATCACTGAAAACAAGCAAATGCATGTGTCGTTTACTTAGTTTCAGCTGTAATAACGTGAATTCATGTGCAATTAGTGTGAATGAATGTTATTATCACTGAAAACAAGCTACTGCATGTGTCTTTTACTTATTTTCAGTTCTAATAACGTGAATTCATGTGCAATTAGTGTGAATGAATGTTAGAATCACTAAAACAAGCAAATGCATGTGTCTTTTACTTAGTTTCAGCTGTAATAACGTGAATTCATGTGCAATTAGTGTGAATGAATGTTAATATCACTGAAAACAAGCAAATGTTTGTGTCTTTTACTTAGTTTTAGTTGTAATAACGTGAATTCATGTGCAATTAGTGTGAATGAATGTTAATATCACTGAAAACAAGCAAATGCATGTGTCTTTAGCTTAGTTTCAGCTGTAATAACGTTATTTCACGTGCAATTAGTGTGAATGAATGTTAGAATCACTCAAAACAAGCAAATGCAAGTGTCTTTTACTTAGTTTCAGTTGTAATAACGTGAATTCATCTGCAATTAGTGTGAATGAATGTTTGAATCACTGAAAACAAGCAAATGCATGTGTCTTTAACTTTGTTTCAGCTGTAATAACGTTATTTCATGTGCAATTAGTGTGAATGAATGTTAGAATCACTCAAAACAAGCAAATGCATGTGTCTTTTACTTAGTTTCAGTTGTAATAACGTGAATTCGTCTGCAATTAGTGTGAATGAATGTTAGAATCACTGAAAACAAGCAAATGCATGTGTCTTTTACTTAGTTTCAGCTGTAATAACGTGGATTAATGTGCAATTAGTGTGAATGAATGTTAGAATCACTGAAAACAAGCTACTGCATGTGTCTTTTACTTAGTTTCAGCTGTAATAACGTCAATTCATGTGCAATTAGTGTGAATGATGTTAGAATCACTGAAAACAAGCAAATGCATGTGTCTTTTACTTAGTTTCAGCTGTAATAACGTTATTTCATGTGCAATTAGTGTGAATGAATGTTAGAATCACTGAAAACAAGCAAATGCATGTGTCTTTTACTTAGTTTCAGCTGTAATAACGTGAATTCATGTGCAGTTAGTGTGAATGATTTTAGAATCACTGAAAACAAGCAAATGCATGTGTCTTTAACTTAGTTTCAGCTGTAATAACGTTATTTCATGTGCAATTAGTGTGAATGAATGTTAGAATCACTGAAAACAAGCAAATGCATGTGTCTTTTACTTAGTTTCAGTTGTAATAACGTGAATTCATGTGCAATTAATGTGAATGAATGTTAGAATCACTGAAAACAAGCAAATGCATGTGTCTTTTACTTAGTTTCAGCTGTAATAACGTGGATTCATGTGCAATTAGTGTGAATGAATGTTAGAATCACTGAAAACAAGCAAATGCATGTGTCTTTTACTTAGTTTCAGTTGTAATAACGTGAATTCATGTGCAATTAGTATGAATGAATGTTAGAATCAGTGAAAACAAGCAAATGCATGAGTCTTTTACTTAGTTTCAGCTGTAATAACGTGAATTCATGTGCAATTAGTGTAATGAATGTTAATATCACTGAAAACAAGCAAATGCATTGGTCTTTTACTTAGTTTCAGCTGTAATAACGTGAATTCATGTGCAATTAGTGTGAATGAATGTTAATATCACTGAAAACAAGCACATGCTTGTGTCTTTTACTTAGTTTTAGTTGTAATAAAGTGAATTCATGTGCCATTAGTGTGAATGAATGTTAATATCACTGAAAACAAGCAAATGCATGTGTCTTTAACTTAGTTTCAGCTGTAATAACGTTATTCATGTGCAATTAGTGTGAATGAATGTTAGAATCACTCAAAACAAGCAAATGCATGTGTCTTTTACTTAGTTTCAGTTGTAATAACGTGAATTCGTCTGCAATTAGTGTGAATGAATGTTAGAATCACTGAAAACAAGCAAATGCATGTGTCTTTTACTTAGTTTCAGCTGTAATAACGTGGATTATGTGCAATTAGTGTGAATGAATGTTAGAATCACTGAAAACAAGCACTGCATGTGTCTTTTACTTAGTTTCAGCTGTAATAACGTCAATTCATGTGCAATTAGTGTGAATGATGTTAGAATCACTGAAAACAAGCAAATGCATGTGTCTTTTACTTAGTTTCAGCTGTAATAACGTTATTCATGTGCAATTAGTGTGAATGAATGTTAAATCACTGAAAACAAGCAAATGCATGTGTCTTTTACTTAGTTTCAGCTGTAATAACGTGAATTCATGTGCAGTTAGTGTGAATGAATGTTAGAATCACTGAAAACAAGCAAATGCATGTGTCTTTTACTTAGTTTCAGCTGTAATAACGTATTCATGTGCAATTAGTGTGAATGAATGTTAAATCACTGAAACAAGCAAATGCATGTGTCTTTTACTTAGTTTCAGTTGTAATAAGTGATTCATGTGCAATTAGTGTGAATGAATGTTAAATCACTGAAAACAAGCAAATGCATGTGTCTTTTACTTAGTTCAGCTGTAATAACGTGGATTCATGTGCAATTAGTGTGAATGAATGTTAAATCACTGAAAACAAGCAAATGCATGTGTCTTTTACTTAGTTTCAGCTGTAATAACGTGATTCATGTGCAATTAGTGTGAATGAATGTTAGAATCAGTGAAAACAAGCAAATGCATGTGTCTTTTACTTAGTTTCAGCTGTAATAACGTGAATTCATGTGCAATTAGTGTGAATGAATGTTAATATCACTGAAAACAAGCAAATGCATTGTCTTTTACTTAGTTTCAGCTGTAATAACGTGATTCATGTGCAATTAGTGTGAATGAATGTTAATATCACTGAAACAAGCAAATGCTGTGTCTTTTACTTAGTTTCGGTTGTAATAAGTGATTCATGTGCATTAGTGTGAATGAATGTTAATATCACTGAAAACAAGCAAATGCATGTGTCTTTACTTAGTTTCAGCTTAATAACGTAATTCATGTGCAATTAGTGTGAATGAATGTTAGAATCACTCGAAAACAAGCAAATGCATGTGTCTTTTACTTAGTTTCAGTTGTAATAACGTGAATTCATCTGCAATTAGTGTGAATGAATGTTGAATCACTGAAAACAAGCAAATGCATGTGTCTTTAACTTTGTTTCAGCTGTAATAACGTTATTCATGTGCAATTAGTGTGAATGAATGTTAGATATCACTAAAACAAGCAAATGCATGTGTCTTTTACTTAGTTTCAGCTGTAATAACGTGAATTCATCTGCAATTAGTGTGAATGAATGTTAGAATCACTGAAAACAAGCAAATGCATGTGTCTTTTACTTAGTTTCAGCTGTAATAACGTGGATTCATGTGCAATTAGTGTGAATGAATGTTAGAATCACTGAAAACAAGCAATGCATGTGTCTTTTACTTAGTTTTCAGCTGTAATAACGTCAATTCATGTGCAATTAGTGTGAATGAATGTTAAATCACTGAAAACAAGCAAAGCATGTGTCTTTTACTTAGTTTCAGCTGTAATAACGTGATTTCATGTGCAATTAGTGTGAATGAATGTTAGAATCACTGAAAACAAGCAAATGCATGTGTCTTTTACTTAGTTTCAGCTGTAATAACGTATTCATGTGCAATTAGTGTGATGAATGTTAGAATCACTGAAAACAAGCAAATGCATGTGTCTTTTACTTAGTTTCAGCTGTAATAACGTTATTCATGTGCAATTAGTGTGAATGAATGTTAGAATCACTGAAAACAAGCAAATGCATGTGTCTTTTACTTAGTTTCAGCTGTAATAACGTGAATTCATGTGCAATTAGTGTGAATGAATGTTAGAATCACTGAAAACAAGCAAATGCATGTGTCTTTTACTTAGTTTCAGCTGTAATAACGTGATTTCATGTGCAATTAGTGTGAATGAATGTTAGAATCACTGAAAACAAGCAAATGCATGTGTCTTTTACTTAGTTTCAGTTGTAATAACGTGAATTCATGTGCAATTAGTGTGAATGAATGTTAGAATCACTGAAAACAAGCAAATGCATGTGTCTTTTACTTAGTTCAGCTGTAATAACGTGGATTCATGTGCAATTAGTGTGAATGAATGTTAGAATCACTGAAAACAAGCAAATGCATGTGTCTTTTACTTAGTTTCAGTTGTAATAACGTGAATTCATGTGCAATTAGTGTGAATGAATGTTAGAATCACTGAAAACAAGCAAATGCATGTGTCTTTAATTAGTTTCAGCTGTAATAACGTATTTCATGTGCAATTAGTGTGAATGAATGTTAGAATCACTGAAAACAAGCAATTGCATGTGTCTTTTACTTAGTTTCAGCTGTAATAACGTGAATTCATGTGCAATTAGTGTGAATGAATGTTAATATCACTGAAAACAAGCAAATGCATGTGTCTTTTACTTAGTTTCAGCTGTAATAACGTGGATTCATGTGCAATTAGTGTGAATGAATGTTAGAATCACTGAAAACAAGCAAATGCATGTGTCTTTTACTTAGTTTCAGTTGTAATAACGTGAATTCATGTGCAATTAGTGTGAATGAATGTTAGAATCACTGAAAACAAGCAAATGCATGTGTCTTTTACTTAGTTTCAGCTGTAATAACGTGGATTCATGTGCAATTAGTGTGAATGAATGTTAGAATCACTGAAAACAAGCAAATGCATGTGTCTTTTACTTAGTTTCAGCTGTAATAACGTGAATTCATGTGCAATTAGTGTGAATGAATGTTAATATCACTGAAAACAAGCAATGCATGTGTCTTTTACTTAGTTTCAGTTGTAATAACGTGATTCATGTGCAATTAGTGTGAATGAATGTTAAATCACTGAAAACAAGCAAATGCATGTGTCTTTTACTTAGTTTCAGCTGTAATAACGTGGATTCATGTGCAATTAGTGTGAATGAATGTTAGAATCACTGAAAACAAGCAAATGCATGTGTCTTTTACTTAGTTTCAGCTGTAATAACGTGGATTCATGTGCAATTAGTGTGAATGAATGTTAGAATCACTGAAAACAAGCAAATGCATGTGTCTTTTACTTAGTTTCAGCTGTAATAACGTGATTCATGTGCAATTAGTGTGAATGAATGTTAATATCACTGAAACAAGCAATGCATGTGTCTTTTACTTAGTTTCAGTTGTAATAACGTGAATTCATGTGCAATTAGTGTGAATGAATGTTAAATCACTAAAACAAGCAAATGCATGTGTCTTTACTTAGTTTCAGCTGTAATAACGTGATTCATGTGCAATTAGTGTGAATGAATGTTAATATCACTGAAAACAAGCAAATGCTGTGTCTTTTACTTAGTTTCAGTTGTAATAACGTGAATTCATGTGCAATTAGTGTGAATGAATGTTTGAATCACTGAAAACAAGCAAATGCATGTGTCTTTAATTATTGTTTCAGCTGTAATAACGTTATTTCATGTGCAATTAGTGGTTGAATGAATGTTAGAATCACTGAAAACAAGCAAATGCATGTGTCTTTTACTTAGTTTCAGTGTAATAACGTGAATATGTGCAATTAGTGTGAATGAATGTTAATATCACTGAAAACAAGCAAATGCATGTGTCTTTTACTTAGTTTCAGCTGTAATAACGTGATTCATGTGCAATTAGTGTGAATGAATGTTAGAATCACTGAAAACAGCAATATGCATGTGTCTTTTACTTAGTTTCAGTTGTAATAACGTGAATTCATGTGCAATTAGTGTGAATGAATGTTAGAATCACTGAAAACAAGCAAATGCATGTGTCTTTTACTTAGTTTCAGCTGTAATAACGTTGATTCATGTGCAATTAGTGTGAATGAATGTTAGAATCACTGAAAACAAGCAAATGCATGTGTCTTTTAACTTAGTTTCAGCTGTAATAAAGTTATTCATGTGCAATTAGTGTGAATGAATGTTAGAATCACTGAAAACAAGCAAATGCATGTGTCTTTTCTTAGTTTCAGCTGTAATAACGTGATTCATGTGCAATTAGTGTGAATGAATGTTAGAATCACTGAAAACAAGCAAATGCATGTGTCTTTTACTTAGTTTCAGCTGTAATAACGTGAATTCATGTGTGCAATTAGTGTGAATGAATGTTAGAATCACTGAAAACAAGCAAATGCATGTGTCTTTTACTTAATTTCAGTCTTAATAACGTTATTCATGTGCAATTAGTGTGAAGAATGTTAAATACTGAAACAAGCAAATGCATGTGTCTTTTACTTAGTTTCAGTTGTAATAAGTGAATTCATGTGCAAATTAGTGTGAATGAATGTTAGAATCACTGAAAACAAGCAAATGCATGTGTCTTTTACTTAGTTTCAGCTGTAATAACGTGGATTCATGTGCAATTAGTGTGAATGAATGTTAGAATCACTGAAAACAAGCAAATGCAGTCTGTCTTTACTTAGTTTCAGGTAATAACGTGAATTCATGTGCAATTAGTGTGAATGAATGTTAGAATCACTGAAGACAAGCAAATGCGTGTGTTTTTAATTAGTTTCAGCTGTAATAACGTATTCATGTGCAATTAGTGAATGAATGTTTAGAATCACTGAAAACAAG
>RQOL01000241.1:0-35537 GCA_013076295.1 Sanderia malayensis
ATTCTGAAGCCATTACGAAGACATCCAAATATACGTGCTTCATTTTTCATCAATACAAAGCTTGCCTGATGTTTCATGAAGTCAATTTTATGTTTTGCAAAATTAGCTTTATAAACTTCTTCAAAAGTTTACCTTCCTTTCCATTCGAGAACATGGAAGCCAGAAACCACCTGTAGTGGAGACTGGTTTTCAATGAAAGTTATCTAAATATATTTTTGTTTTTGGTAAATATTCCTGGTTAGTATCAATACTTGGTCTAGTCAATCCAACAAAGCTTTGCAGGAATCTAGAGATATTATGTATTGTACAGTGGGGAGATATTTGACGTTCCTCTGACAATTTTAACGCGTAACTGTTTGTCTTCTTGATATTTATTTGTATTGTGCCGATTAGAACTGCTGTCGTGAAATTTTGTTATTGGAAAAATCAAACGAAGCCTTCTTATTGCAATGAAATGCCTGCAAGCTATCACCAGAATTCTGTAGTAATTCACATTTTCTTGCAGTTAGAAACGCATTGAATGGTTTTAGTAATAGCTTTCATATTACATCTTTGTTATAGCTTTGGTATTATACATATACTATATTGATTAATATACATTTGTTTACGAAGGCCAAGTTTGAGTTAAATCCAGTTGGGTTTTCAAATTTGGTTAATTTGTTACACACGATGCAATCTTCATACACAACGAACCTTGAGAAAACTATAAATTTTGAATCAGTGATAAGATTTTGAAAACCGAGGGTAAAATTTACCTTAGAATAGTTCAACAAACCAAATATTTAATTTGCTCAAGCAGCTGCCAGGAAGTTCGTAACCTTAATTTTTGATTAAACGCCTTGGAGTTATTATTAATTTACTGTACTTTTTGGAGTTCTTAATCAAGGAAATAAGTTATGCGGGGGCTAGATTGGGGTTTTTTTAGCAAGTGCTCCACTGCAATTGTATAAAATTGATTGATCAGTAAAGTTGGATAACAGTGCACGTGTTTGCTTTGTGTTTCAGAGGAGTCGGTGATCTTCGGATGCTCGAGACTCTCTGTGTTTTTGTTTTGCATACTATTTAATTGAGATGTTCATGTATGTTTATGCTGTGTCTGGTCATGACCAGTTGACTTGAACAAACCAAATCAAAAGATCGCTCGTCGAACTATGTTCACAGATCAAACTAATAACAGCCGCATGCACGTTTTGTTTTTATAAGAAACTGGTTTATAGAAGGCTACAAAAACTAGGGCGGTGGGGAGAAGTTTAAGAAACTCTAGTTCTAGGCTCATCAAGAATAATTAAGAAACTTCGAAATTTCCATTTTGGTAAAAGACTCCATCGAATTTAGTTTGTGTACGGCATTGTCTCAGTGAATATCAAGAAGTTTTGTTTATTTTTACTTGAAAAGGATTGTCGATCTGGATGGGTTTTTTCAATGTGGCTTTATATCCAACCTATAGAATGCTCAACTTCAAATCAAAAGGGTCCAGACAAGAAACTGGTCGAGAAACTAGTACTAAGGCGCCAAAATTGTCATGGCAATTTAAGGAGCTTTCAATATATTTAGTTTTAGCTGATCTAAGTTTCTCATAAACAAATGTGATATCTAAGTGCTGGCACGTCTTTAGCTTTGTCAAGTCAGCTTCATCTCTATATTCACTTTTCAATATAGCCAAGGTTAGATAATACATATACCTTCTTGTAAACATTTATCTATAGCTGTTGCTTTGTCTGATCATACCTCATGTGGTGTCAATCATTCTGAGTGACATTTCAAAACTAGTTGCCAGACTCTCTTTTACTTATTTGCTCTGTTCAGTTATTATTCATAATAATCATACATTATTCATCATATTTTATTTGTTTATTCGTCTATTTGTTACTTGATTCGTTATACATTGTACAGTGTTTATTCGTTTTATCAATGTGTATATAGTTTAATTCAATTCTTTTCTATGTATTTGAGACATTTTGTCGTTTTGTTTTCTGTGTTCAGTCAGATCACCACCACGTGGTTGTCGCGACGCCTGGTATATCAGTAAAAAATTCTCAGCTTTGGATTTCGCAACTGCTCTCAACTTTTTCTGAGAGTGGTTGCGAAATTACCTCAATGGAGCAGTAATTGTCCAATTTACCTCAATTTCGTTTTGCGTAATTTTCGAATATCCTGACGTAATATGGGAAATTTGTTTTGAGTTATGTAATAAGTGCAATGCTACGCATGTTTATTGTACTTTGCACATGATGTTTATCACGTTTTGCACGTCATGTTTGCCGTCACGTTACACGTAATATAATAACGTCGCCTGGCATTGTGTTGCCTGGTATTGTGCTGTTAATGCCATTCCACCAGGCAGCTGCAACCTTGCGTGGTTTTGCAGTCGCCGCATGGTAACGACACCGCGCATATGCAATGCAATTGCATCTTACGTTGTTATTGATGTGGATTTCTTATTTTTGCTTTTTTGTTTGTAGGGGTTTTGGTTTTGTCACTTTCGTTAATCCACTGTCAGTCGAAAAGGTGGTCAAAAAATCTAGTCATGTCATAGACGGAAAAAAGGTAACTGCTCGTTGTTAATTATTTTTTCTCTGCTATGAAATGGAGTTTATAAACTTTGCTGTTACTTGATGGCTTCACTCTTGTCTTGAATACAAGCCTATTGTTGAGATTAACCCTGTGCTTGAAACCGGACCTATTGTAATGCAAACGAGACTCGCTTGAAGTTACAGAACCAATTAACTATTCTATCGTAAGCCATACTGTATTATGTTATGCCATACTATGCTACCTATACTACACTATACTACTACAGCCATACTATACCTGCTATATACTACTATACTACACAATACTACACTTTACTATACCTTGCTATACCATACTAAACTATACTAAACTATACTACATAATTCTATGCTATACTATGCCTTGCTATACCATACTAAACTATACTAAACTATACTACAATGCTATACTATACTATGCCTTGCTATACTATACTTTAATATACTCTGTTAATACCCCGCAAATAAGAAACCACTTGCAAGACAGTTTTATGTTTATATATTCAGAAGAACAATGGCAAGACAATAGGAGATCTTTGTAAACAATAAATGGGGCTCAACCTGAAAAACCTGTTCCTTAATTGCGGGGCCTTACCCTACCCCTCTACTGCATTGAACAATGTCATTTATTATGTTATCTTGTTCTTTTCTACCCAATGTATGCCGCTTTTGTCTGTTGTTGCACTCTGTTTTATTAATGTTTTAACTTACTCTGTCCTGTTATCATTAGCCTCTGTTTTCTCTATCATATCCTAACTTGCTCTGTCGCGACTTTATTTTAATTTGTTCTGCTCTGTTTTTGTGTTCGTCGAGGATGACTGTAATGAGTTAGGATATGATTGCACGGTGGACAGTCACTGAGCGAGACATTTGGTGGACATGAAATAGGATAGGTCTTTGGGACGTTTGCGGACATTTGAATTTTCTAGAAACAAGACAATCTTGTTCTTAGTCAGACGTGATGCAAACTCGTCTACGCTTCTTCGGAGATCCCAGACTAGACTAGACTACTTGAAATTCACTGAATACAAAAGCATAACACCGACTCTAAACTAACCAATCGCCGAATCCCATGTAAATATCTTTTGTTCACAAGAACCAATCATCGTTTAGGAGAATGCTGGCTGATACGTCTGCCTTATGGGCGTTGGTTGGCGAACCTTCCTGGATTATCAGCCCAACGAGATTTTTTATCCACCTATTTTGAAATTTCAAACGTGTTCAGCTCCAGGCAAGAGCAAGGTTGTGTTTGAATTTCTTGCTTTTCAGTTTCTTCTTGTGTTAGGATACTAGAAGAAGTGTTTTTTCTTGTATGCAAGTGCTTTCGGTTCTCTGACTTCATTAGGTTGTGTTGGACCTTGGCCTCTCAGGTATGTCGTCTCTTTTAATCGTCTAGTCGGCCGCCATGATTTCTTCATGGATGTTGTATCTTGCTTTTGAGGATACTTGAATCTTTTTTACGAAAGTTAGTCCTCTTCAACAGACTAATATGATCTTCAAATATTCCACCAAGTTTCATGAACAATTCGCCCTTGTCCGCTTGGTTTCGGAGATGGATTTAACCATCTGACAATGTTTAGGTCTGACAATTTGCACCTATATACTCGATGTTGTTTTTGCCAGAAAGTCCAGGAAGAGCAGAAAATATTCATGTCCTTCGAGGTATTTTATTAATGGATGTGCCTTCTTCATAGAATGCCTTACATTAAGGTACTCAAAGCCTTACATTAAGGTACTCAAACGCCGCATATTCTCATTTCACATATGCTCAGGTCTTTCTTAAACTTCCAGGAGTTTTAAGCGGCCTGAATTGTGATTGCTGATATGTTTTGGAACTGCAAGAGATAATTTCAAACTAAGTGGACTGATCCATTTCCCAAGAATTATTGATTTGAAATGGCTGAGGATTGTCTGACTATACAGTGATGGTGTGTAGCATGTTATATGTATGTCCCTTGATGTTGGATGGAAACCAGAAAATCTTGGTGATAGAGTATTGGGTTGGATTTGCAGACACGAATCAGCTCCAAAGATTTTCACTAGGACAGTGCAAAATCACTCATTTTTCTTCTGCATTTGTATTTATAATCATATCGTGTGAAGCTGATAGACGTTGTATTTTGTTGAATCGTTACTTATCATTTGTTTTTTGGATCTTTGGTTTTTGGATCTTTTTTTGGATGCTTGGTTTTTGGATATTTGGTTTTTGGATATTTGTTTTTTTTTTGGATGGTTGAATCCTTGTAGTATCTGTTTTGATGAATGCTTGAGTGGCATACATATGGGAGATGAATGCCCCATTTTCATACTCAAAACTTGCTTTAAAATTGTCTTTTCAAGGCAGACCAGACAGATTTGCCACAATTTTGACAGATGCTCCCTCTTCTCATAGCACTTTGTTTATAACCTTTCTTCACAACTTTATTTAAAGTCCCTTCAAATCAAGATTGATTTAATGCCTCTTTTTCAGAAGAGACTTGATATTTAGTTTCCAAAAGAGAATTTATTCTGAGGCCTCTTCATAATAGAGACAAAATTTTAAGACTTCAATTCAAGCATAGGTATATAGGTATATAATAGATATAGGTATATAACTGGTATATAAGGCATGTATAGTTCCCCAGAAGGAGAAATAGTAATATCAAGGTTAATATTCCTAATATCGGCATTGATGTTGTAAATAGTCACCCAGTGCGAAGAAGTTCAGTTGCCATCATGTGGGCAAGCAACACGAGGACAAGGTTAAAATGAACAACTATATTACAGAGAAACAGTTGATTGATGGGACACTGGCTGTCACTGTTTAATAACCAGCTGGTGTTGTGCAATTTAGCAATGACGATCGTGGTATTCGCTGTCATCCAATTTGGATGGAACACAGTAGAGAACAGTTAGATGGGGGCAGAAAGTGTGCGGTGCATGGCGTGGCCTTGTTATATCTGGCTGGATGGAGCGCTTTTGTTTGTAGCTTTGTAGTGTATGATGGGAAGTCTATAAAAACATTCGTCATGATTGAATGTGCTATTATCTTGTTCTGTGTCATAGACAGGCCGTGCTTGCGTAGAAGGGAGTTGGAAACCAGCACGTGTTGTGGACTGTTTCTTTAGTTCTCGCCATGCACGTGTAAGTTAATTTTTGTGTTTTTAATTCTGAAAATACCTAGCATGTGCATTTGCTTATTACAGTAACACTACAACGATGGAGTCCCTGTGTTAACGGAAAATGTTTGAATATTATCACGGGCATTCAGAGGTGTAACAAGTAAACTATCAGTAACTCTTGATACAATGCAATGTTTCAACGCGTTTGCTACTTCGTATAGAGTTTGCGAATCGAGCTATGTTGTGCGCAATTTTTCCAAAACTGTCTGGTTTTTTTGGTTGTGCTGTTTCGAGCGACGGTTGCTTTGCATAACAATAGGCCTGGTTTTTGAGCTTTAGCTTTGTACTTGGAACAAAAGTACAACCATTGTGTCACACTAAAGCCCATCAGATTATATTTCAGAGATCAGCGGAGAGAGTCCATTCAAGCGCGGTTTCTGGCTATCTGGAATTTGGGGATATGCTTTCGCCGCTCCTCACTGTCTGTCTATACATATCGAACCGAAATTAAAAATAGCCTGTGAATCGAGCTTAGACAATAAGCGACTGTGGTATAAATAGATCCAAGGACAATGTAATTATAACCTGTTTGGTATTTCGTCTGCAAGCATCTATTCATTGCTTTTAGTTTTAATTATAAAAGCGCTTATCCAGGCGTCTGATAAACTAAAAGGATTGGCCTTTCAATATTGAGTGATCAGTAATGGAGTTGCTATGCATGTGGAGGGAGGTTTTCGTAACGAGACATCAACAGATCATTAGTCGTTTGTTATAAATAGGGGGTTCGTTTTAACCTATGTTATAACATGATCACATTTTAATATTTGGTGTATTCGCTTGCGCCCAAGGCCACTACTCTCCATTGTTTCACCAATTTGCGCTTTTGACCAACAAAGTTTATTGACCTACCATCCAAGCGGCACGGTAGATACGATCATGGCAGATAAAAACTTTCCATAACGAAGTATTTTACGCGTCCTTTATCAACGTTTGTTTTGCGTTTTCGAGTCCTCTGGAATTTGTTTGCATTTACCTGGATTTCATAAGTGTATTTGCGTACTGGTAAATGGGAATTCCTAATAGCAAGAGCTCTGAAACATTTACAGCTTTCTGCTTAGCCTTTTGGCCTTTGTACAATCTGTTTAATATGTGTTTCCTTGTAATGTGACTTATGTAAAGGCAATATACACACTGTTAGACACGTGAATATATTTAGCTGTCAAAAGGGCAATTAATTTGGTTTCGATCTTCAATGTTACGGAATGTATCCTATCCAAATTGTAGATTCTGCTCTTGTAACAAATATGATTCTTGTTTGCCGTCGATTTACCCATTGATTGAAAAATGCTCGTCGGTGCTTGTGATGCAGTGAATATACCACATTACAATAATGCTGCTGTTGTTGTTGCTTCGAATGCTCGTGGAACCATCTCGGGATGTTATCGAAGTTGCCTAATCACTCTGCCTGGCATCTGCTTCTCTATCTGCCATGCATTTTATTCAAAATAGCTTGTTAAAAAGTGTTTGGATACATAATTGCAACATTTCAGACAGGACACTCTGTATTAAAATTAGGTATCTTCGAGTATGAGCTGGTATTACTTAGCTCTCTCTGCTCCAAAATCTGTTAACACGAAGGTGCTTGTCTTTTTAGGTTGATCCAAAAGTAGCTATTCCAAGAAAAACTCAAAATCAAGTGAGTTATTACTGTTTCTTGTTTACCTTGTTACATTTGAGCTTCGGTGGGATTTCGTTGACTTCTTTAATCGTCAACCTTTTCTTTTGCTAGTTTAAAAAAGTCTTTATTGGTGGCTTGGCAAGCGATACTTCAATTACTGATGTTAGGGAGTATTTTGAAAAACATGGAAAGGTAGGTGAAATCAATGATTGCCTAATGTTTTCTTGTATACATGTATTAAGCGGACTAATAATGAGCTTTGATGGACTGTCAGTTGTATGTCACAGGCACGTGGGTGTTTCATCGTTCCGTGTATTACACGTTGTCATGAAATTGTAATAATTATTTGGTTTGTGATATGCTTTTCCAGGTCACCGAAGTGTTGTTGATGTACGATAAACAGACACGGCGGTTAAGAGGTAATGTGATGCATTAGATACTTGAGACTGGAACAACCTCTTACCCATTGGAACAAAGTGAAATAAAATACCCTCTTATAAAGTGAAATTCTGATACCTGAATTCTCTAAAGTCTAGACTTGAACCTTTTTGAATATCACACTTAAGGGCCAGCGACTAAGAACCTACATTTTTGGGGTTTGCTCGAAAGGATTGTCTTGTTTGTTAAATGAAATGGGATCATGTAACGACCCCCAAAGTGAGATACATGCTTTCTCATGTATCTCAATGCCAGCTCTGCATTTTTTGCATGCATGTATCACTCGATAAGGTACCTCAATGTTGATACTGTAGGAATGCATATTAATTAACATGCTACACAACGAAGCATGACATGTTCATTTTGTTTGGATTTTCGGCAATACGTTTACTCTTCGCTCAACGTGGCTATAGGCAGGTTCTGGAGGATTTTGTTGTGATGTTTCGTGATACGTTTCATTCGTTATCTCTGTGTTTACGTTGTTTAATGAACAAGGACCAGTTTGTTATCTTGTATCTGTGCATATGTCTGGGCTTGTTTTCTTGTTGGATGTCTTGTGGCAATTAGAGCCACGATTTCAAGTCAAACCGGGTCACGGTATCTTAATGTATGCGTATGTTGAGCTATGATTAGTGACTGGTGTTGAATCATGATACACAAAGCAATGAATGCATGGTTGGGTTGCATTTATGCATGTTGTATTCTTAATCAAGTCATCGAGAACCTACATACAGTCAAATCTGCATAGTTCGAACTTGTGTAGTTCGAACTCTATCTAATTCGAACAAAATTCTCTGTCTCTTCAAGGATCACTAATGAACCAACTCTTATAAAACAAACCTCCATAATTCGAATTTTTTGTAATTCGAACATTTTTACGCTTCCCCAGGGTGTTCGAATTAGACAGAGTTGACTGTAGCTCGTTCTAAAGTGGATGCCAAGTACCAAGAGTTGTTATCGTGATCTGGCGATAGATACCAATGAAGACGTTTGATCGATATAGACACCGACATGTGTTTGAGAACAGAAACAGCGTTCTCAATTGGGGGGAGGGGATAATGTTCGTAATTGTAATCCCTGCATTTCTTTCACTCCCTCCCTGCATTTCTGACTTTTGGGTCGATTGTTCGTTGAGTTGCTTGACGAGTGTCGATGCTGTGCTATTATGTTATTTTATGTGGGTTGTTTCTCTTCTAGGGTTTGGCTTTGTATCTTTCGAATCAGAAGAAGTAGCAAAGCGAATCTGCGGTGAAGGCTTCCATAAGATCAAAGGAAAAAGTGTAAGATGACATTTTTTGGCTCACCAATGCGCATGCGCCTAAGAGCGTATAGTGTGGATGGAGGGGGGATCGTTTGCTGTGGCGCGAACGTCCGTTGTGCAACAATGATTCATTGCTCTGCACGCTCAGTTGAATACATAAAGATGGCATTTTTATGCATGCTGTTTGAGCCGTGATAAAATCGAACCCTTACTGTAAGTTTCTCTAATGAACAAGGCCTGGAGCATTATAGAGTCATACATGCGAGTGAGTGTGTATATTTATCGAGTTAAAGCCAAGCGAGGCAGGTAGCCGTTTAAGCCACATTAAATGCGCTACTGCATTGTAGATTAGAGTGAGTCACAGTCTCCATATTTTGTTTGTTATTGATGAATGATCCGGATTGGAGTTATCTGCCAAATGTTACAGTTTGTGTTTCATAAGTCGTCACATGTACATGTTTGTTACAAGTAACCTGTTCACAACCAACCGATTGTAATGGCTCTGAGCAAAAACCAATCTTTTGTATATTTCTAATTTGTTTATTGTTTATGCTCCAGTTGAGCGCACATGCGCGATTCTCATTGTCTCCATTCTAGCCTTGTTGTTTTTCTTCATTACAGGTGGAATGTAAACGGGCACAACCGAAAGAAGTCATGCATGCCTTGCAAGGTAGAAGTAGGGCAGCTCCTTATTTTGCAGGTATCTTGCTACTTTTCAGGTATCCAGTTAGCCATCTTATGGACCGACAGTCAGTGCCTTAATGCTCTTCTCTTAACGCGTTTATTAGTCGATCAAGCCCCCCTAAGACTTGTCCCACCCCCTGAATACCGAATTTGTTAGATGCAGTTCATAACCGCGCTATTGGATTTGTTTTAATTCATTTTCTCTCTTTCAGACCTGCAAGGGTTTTCATTTCCAAGATTGTATGCACAATACGGTGGTCCCATGCATCTGTATTCACAAGGTGCGTCTGTGTCGATGTATTTTTCAATCTAATACCATAACACCCCCGTTCTATTAAACGTCCACTCTGGTAGACCTCTCATCGATTAAACGCCCTCTGTTTTCATAAAAACGCCACCTTTAATGAACACACGTTGCCCTGAGTAGTTTAATAAGCGCCTCGGGCGTTAGTCTGTGGCATTGGGAAACGCCTCTTTTTATCTCCTGGAGGCATTGATGTTATTGTCTTGTGAATTGTTTTTATTCTGTTCCTAAATGATGGACTTGGCGGACTAACAAGTCTTATAGGTATAGTTATATCATACTAACTGGTTGATAGATGGCGTATTGTATGGCGTATTGGCGTGATAATGAACAGGCATTTGCATTGATTTGATGATAATGATCATTTCGTGTTATTTACGAACATTACTTTCTTTCGTCCAACGCCAGGTGGTGAATGGACTCCAATGAACCCTCACGTGTACCAACAACTGGCTAAAATGGAAGGTTTGTGTTAAGCTTAAGCGAATTATATAGCAGAAGACTATTAATGCTATTGAGTAATATAGCCACTACTTAGATTCACGTTGACTTTAAAATCGCACAACTTTAATGTTCACCATAAAATGCACTTGTTCACTGTACACTCATTTCAACTAACCATTCACAAAGTGTGTATATATTTGAATCTAGATATGTCGACGGGTAGTGGGGATATTTTTAAGTTAGCAAGAGTTCGCGTTATCGAAGGTCGAAAGTAAGGCATGCATAATGCAAGTCAAAATCAAGAGAGAAACATGCTTGATACATAGGGAAAATCAACTTAGATCGTAGTCGACTTATCGAGGTTCAATTGTATATTGTAAGATATTGTCATTCTAATTGAAACTAGGCCCATTGAGATCATAATCTCCGAATTAGTTGTGTAGTTGTCACGCTGCTCCATGTATTAGTGAAAGGTCCTATCTGGGTGGAAGTGTTTCATACTTGTACCTGTAAACAGCAGGCAGAGATGTTGGTTTAAACAGGCAATGCAATCTGACAGGCAGGCAAATGAATCAAAGCAGTTTACATAACTACTCCAGGTTTAAGAACGTCTGCATGTGTGCAAAAAGTATGCAATTTATTGGTCTATATTTATGTATTATATGACTTAAATCCTGTTTAGGAATCTAATTTATAAGAAAGAGCGTTCAATATCTGAGATAAAACATAATATACACAGAATTTTACACTGAAACTAAACAACTTCAGCAATTAAATGTTTCAAGTTGTCACGACCATCAAGCAACAACTTCTGCGGATGGTTCACATATTCATGTGCAATATTAATCGATTATAAATTGTCCGAAAAACGCTAAAAGTCTCCAAGAAAAACACGCTAAAACGACGCACCTCACCACGTTGCTAACCATTGCAATGTTTCCTTCATTGCTCACGTTTCATTCTGGTTTCGTCGGCAGAGTATAACATGGCATTTTCACAAGGGCCTGGCAGATGGAGAGGTCGTGCCCGCAGTGCCTCAGTTCTGGGAATTCCTTCAGGACCAGGTGCTTTTCATACTACACAGCTATTTGAATCGTCATGCACAGGCTATACAGTCTTGTTGGGTTGTACCTTGTATGGGTATGAGAAATTAATAGATCAGGAGCGAGATTCCACACAAGAAACCTTTCAAAGTGCTATAAAAATGGCATACAACATCATATTAGTTCTGATAACATCATATCGCTGGCTGCTGTAATAGTTTCTGAGCTACTATAATCAGACCACACATAGAGTACTCTATTTGCACTTATCGATAATTAAGAACAGGATGAATGCATCAGCTACCTTTTGAGAACTGTGAGCTGTGAGCTACTGCCACTTTTTGATATTGCATCCCCTCCGTTCTCAATGAGCAGGTATCAAGTGTTGCTACTGACGATATATGTTGTTTTATGGAATTTGTATGTGTCATATATCCAAAAGATATTGGCATAATTGGCCACAGATTTCATGTGTTGTACTTCAATGAATGCTGACAACTAGGCAACTTCCACTTGCACCTTATCCTTGTGGGCCAACATTTTATCTATTCCAACCTATTTATTTGTGCTTACCTGTCCAGATTAACCCTGTCTTTGTGGATTAACTCTGTTCTTGTCGTTTAACCAAGTCCCTGTCTCTGTAGATTATCCTTGTGCCTGTAGGTTGACCCCCCCCCCCTGTCTCTATAGACTAGCCCTATCCATTTTGATCAACGCTGTCTTTCTAGATACCTATGTATCTACATCTATACAAGCATGAAAGCCAATTGCTTTTAAGCTGCTTTGTTGCTCCCAGTAAAAATCTTGCCGTTATAGATAGAAGCTGTATGGTGTACAATGGATACAAAAGTTTCATGAATGCATATCTTTGCAATCTACCATGTATATACCTAATGTTATATATCCATGATTTGCGATGCGTGCATATAACATAAGCCATATCATTTTGCGCTTTGTAGGTTTTCACGGCTTCCCGCCGGGGAGCAATGGCTTTATGAACATGCCCGAACGCCGCACTGACACGTCGCCGCAGCAAGGCTTTTACAGGAATACGTTCAACAATGTGCGAAGCCCGGATGTGCGATCCAGGTCGGATCACAATCACCAGACAAGCAACGGTCCTTCTTCAAACGTCTCAAATGTACAAGAGTATGATTATGGAGGCAATAGTGAGTAAAAACAACCAAAGATTGCATACCCTAAATCCTCGAATAAGCCCCCACCTCCGAATAAGCCCTCCCCTCGTATAAGCCCCCATCCTGATAATCATTTGCAAGGATATTGAGATCAAGTTTCCAAATATTGTAGTTGTTTAGTGCATGTATTGCAAATAACAGCAAGTTTAAACCTATAGCTTCATTGATTGGCTGCATCTTATAGCTTTGATTTTGCTTGATATTGAACAATTATCCAGCTAAAATTTCGTTTTTGCAAGTAAGCCCCCGGGGATTTATTCGAGATATACTGTATGCAGCTGCTTTTTAATAAACAGTAAAGAAACAAGTTTTGTACATAGACAACTGCTTGAAGTTAAGTTAAACGACGTTATAAACTTATCAAGTAGTGAAAATAGTTTAAAAAACTCGGGTTAAAAACAGGACGAACATATGAGCTACCTTCGATTGGCGGCCAGCTGTAAGCTACGTAAGCCTGATAACTAGGTCAAGTAGGTCAAGCCCGAAACGTCGTTTAAATTCATTGCAAGTAGTTGTTTATGTTTGAAGTTTGTTTATATTCAACAGTGAGTAAGTAAGTAAGTATTATCAATGTGGGTCCAGTTGGTATAAACCCTGAATGAGTACATTGTATGAGCTGTTGTATAGTATAAGACCACGTAATAAAGTAATTGAACGAATAAAGACCAGTTACATTATAGATTATTACGACGTTTCGGGCTTGACCCGTTATCAAGTGATAACGCACGCAACTTGGATATATTATAAGACCACGTATAGCCGAGAAAAGAAATTATTAAGCAATTATAAAGCTAACCTCCATTTTACCTTGCGCTGTTTACCATTAAAACGTATTATCTTTGTGTTTTCACAGTGCAAATGAGTCAGTATGCGCATCAGCATAGTCAAGGAAACCTAGCACCCAACCCATCACCATTGAATCCCGGAGGATTGAATCCGATCAATTCACCCGGACCTGTTGAATACATTTCAGCTTCAAGGACCGGGGCTGGCGCGGGACACGACTACGCAGTTTTCAGTGGCAGTGTTCAAGGATTTGGAAACGGAATGGTGAGCTATTAACACTTATAGTTGTCACCGTATATAGTAGACTCTTCGCGTTTACGTTTTATGCGTTTTTTGGAGTCGGCTTTCCAGATGACGTGTAATTTTGCAATATGGGGTTGTTTTTCCTGGAGCAGGCGTTACGAGGGCATGTTTGCACATATTGTATGCACAGTATGAAAAGTAACACAATAGCAACAGAGCAATAGAAAGTGACCACAATTAAGAATCAAAATAAGAAGCTAGATACTGTTGAACCTCGATAAGTCGACTACCGTCGAACTCCCCCGATTTCGATAATTTTTGTATTTCCCTTGGTTCTGTATGCTTTACATGTGAACCTCGATAAGTCGAAACCTCGATAAGTCGAACAAATTTTCTAGTCCTTGGGAGTTCGACTTATCGAGGTTCAACTGTATTTCAAGCATCTCTGTGTGCCTGGTGCCCTGTGCAATTTTATTTGTGACCACGTCAACGGAGTTCCATTGTGTTACGTGAAAACTTACATGATTTTGTTCAGTTTGACGTTGCTACTCGATGACCTGTGCTATGCCACTACTTAGTTGCTTTGATTAATAAAATAATTATTTGTGGAATTGGTTGAATGAAGAAACGCGACGAGTATTGTTTCTCCTTCGAGTTCCATGAAATTCAAAATCTTTTATCTTTGCAAATCCAATGTACATTACCTTGATATCGTGTTTCTTATTGAGAGATGATCTAAGGATTTGAGTTTTCCTGGAGTTGTATTAGGAATTAAATATCTGATTCGCTAAAATATCTTGTAAAATACTTTGTAAAATAGCTAACACGCTTGAATGTTTGAGCGATTTAAAATAAACGTAACAACAGTAACAGTATCTCATCGCCAACTACTCTTTACAGGATAATTTACTCTCGGTTTCACAGAATTTCGATGCAAAGAAGTCCTTTTGCTTCTACTCAATCTTATCATTACTGAATTAAACCGTGTTTACATGAACAAGCCTTATTCCAGCATAGATTTTCCCAGGGTTGCTCAATGTCACATTAACTGAAACTCGTACATGCACATATACATACATACATTTGTTAAGACAGATCGAATGAAAAGCTGATGTGACCCAGCCAACCAGCTGCATTCACAAAACCCGCAATAACTGCTGGTGAAGACAATGTGACCCCGCTTAGAGTAACACGCACCAGTATTACTTTACAGGTTCTTGTCTTTTGATGCATGTAGCAATTACTTATTCAGTGCTTTACTGGTTTCCTTGTCTCGTGTTATTTTGACCGGTTTTTGTTTTTGTTTTTCCAGACATCGCTGAGACAATGATTGCACCAGCTATTCATGGTAGGTCTGTGATCAATGATTTTACCAGGCTTTCCCTTGCTTTGATTATGATCGAGGTAATCAGATTCGGCTAGGTATATGTTGTTGTGGTTGTTGTCGCGACTAAAGGGAGCTAGACAATCTACAGTGCTTTGCTCTGTCACATTCCTCGTACACGCTTAAAGAGAGTACTTGAAAAATCGTTCAAAACCAAGGACTCCTTGCTCTCTCTTAATGTCATAAACGTTATTTGCTTGTTACGTGATATGTCTGCCTGGAGGCGTTTACGAGTCGCGTACAAGTCGTGTTCGAGTCGTGTACAAGTCTTTTGCGACTTCGTGTCTTTGTCTGCTGGAGCATGAACAGTTCTTCAGGGTACTTGGATTGTCAGAAGGAATACGGTTGTCTTAGCACCGGTATATGTTACACCGTATTTGTCACTAATGAAGATGATTCTCTTGACACTGGACCAGACTCCCCTTTGTGTTGAAAGTGAGCCTTGCTTTGAAATGTTCCAACGTTCTCTGAACTAGTTGCAAAATTAGTCAAGGTATTTCTTAAAGGCACCAGGCTATTTTGTACCAAGATATGATGCCTAAATCTGAATGAATAAGTGATTCGTGACAATATTCCTCCACAGGGGCGGATCCAGCATAAAATCTGACCGACGCTCTATTGCAGGCTTTTGGGCGTGGCCCATAAACTTTTCGTCGCCACGCCTTCTAGATATTAATGTAACTAATAACAATTTTGGCACCTCCAGTGCTGAATGCTGATCAATTTTGCTTTAACGTGGCAGTGAAAACATGATAGAATACAACGAAGTTCAATGTAAGCGAGGCACAGTTTTTGTTGCTAACACAGCTTCAAAATATCAGAATATTCATACTAAACTTACATAATTATTAAACTATTAAATTGAACAAAACTTAACAGAACAATTATCTCATCAGCATCAGACGATGTTTCTGTATGGGAGTGAAATTGTTATTGAATACCTAGACAATTTCCATCTCCAGCTGTGCTGTGGGGACAGTTAGATACAACGCAGTGATAATGTGAATTGTTATAGCATGAGAATTTGTTTTTGTTCAAGATCTCAATGCTGTACTTGATTCAAAACTAGGTTAAATTGAAACTTTGTGATGAAACTTTGAATTGAAGCTTTTCTTCGTATAGCTCATTCTCGACGGAGAAAGAGAAATTTAATTCCTTGTTATCAAACGCCAAAATCAACGCCATTTTGAAGGATACATTTTGCAACAAAAAACCCAACTCAACACAACACAACAGTTTATGTTTATTTGCAGTGTTATCGATCGAGAGCTCAGCGTTCATCTGATTGGCTTGCATCATTGGAAATGTAAAATGATTGGTTTGCATCAGTAGGGGATGATTCTGATTGGCTTGCATCAGTTTTTTGAAATTGACAAACGCTCCCCGTACTATCTCATAAGCAGCATTGATAATTCTGATTGGCTTGCATCAGTAAAGAGAGAAACGTGATTGGTTTGCATCAGTTATTTGAAATTGACAGACGCTCCCGCCACTTTGTCGTGAAGCAGCATCCGTAATTCTGATTGGTTTGCATCTGTTTCTTTGCACACTTGCGTTTTAAAGGACAAAGGCTCAGTGGCAAGGCAAGAAGTGTTGCCACTTATTTGTCAACGGCTCCAAGCCCGTAAAAATGGGTGAATGAAATATTTACTTCCGTCTATAGGGGGGAAACGATGTAAAGGAAACGAATAAATAGATTCGGGCAAAACGTTATTATTCGAACTCGGATGAAAAGTTTTAATTTCTTTTTCAAAGTGAAAATAATGGTAAAATTTTTAATATTTTCCCAACAAATCTGACCGACGCATTTGCGTCTGTTGCGTCCGTCTGGATCCGCCCCTGCTCCATACCTACATTATTCAACGTAGTATAGCTATATATGGGTCCATGGAATGAATATAAAAAAACGTAATTAACCATGGCCCACCTTCCTTCTGTTAGGTCTCGACAAAAGCCCTTCAACCAAAGCAACCTGACGAGACGCTCAAAGATATTCTTCAAACACATTTTTCCAAGCATTTACTTTCCTGTCTGTCTCCAAGAGAAACTCGCACAGTAAACAGAACAGACCTGCTGATGGTGGTGGCAATGATGTTGTCATCATCATTTCCTGGGTCTGTCTGTTTGTTATTTTTCTTTTCTCATTTTCGGTGTGATATTGTGTAGTCGTAGAAGTCGTTTGTCACAGACAAAATTCATTATTAGTTTGTAGTAGATGTATTTTGTTTCCTCTTTACCACATTTCCCTCCCACCCACCGCCCCCTTTATATTTTAACTCTTTCAATCTTTATCGTCGCTTAATTTTTATTACAACAAAGACAATATTGTATTGCAATGCCTGAACAGTATTGAGGTTTTCATTGAATGCTTTAGTAATAGAACATGCAGATTAACAAGTGAATAATTAACTGTCTATTCTGATATGACGTTTTAAAACTGGTACGGGTTGATATCGACACGAAATATTCCCAAATTGCCATCGTGTTGCGTGTAGCGTGTAGAGAAACATGTCTCGTTTTCGTTTTGCCTACAAGCAAGACATTTAACTGACCAAATTTACACCATACATCTCCGTAGAAAGATCCTCGGAATGTCTCTTGTTCGTGTTCGTGCACTGGCCAATGGATCTTAAGGCTCTCTCTCGTCGTGTAGCGTGTTGAGGCGTTTAACACGCAACAGATTCGTAGTTTGGGAATACACGTGTCGTTTGGTAGTTCAAAGTTTGATCCCGGTTAAATTGAGTCCACATAATTGTGCCACAACCATTATACAACAACTATATATTTATACTATATATATATGTAACGTTTGTGAATTTACGACATCAAATGTCAGGAGAATGTTGGATTTAAAAGGATAAGGGTGCGGTTATAGCATGCAAATCGTGTTTTTATCGTGTGTTTTGTGGGTATCGGCGAAATGCGATGATGAAGTACCACTACCTGAGACATGCAGATAACTAAATACCCTGGGTAATAACTAGAATAAGTAATGTCTGAGGTATGAAGCGGATGGTTGCCTTTTTGAGGTATGCACGTTATTGGAGCGAGTGAACAAAGTGATCGGAACAGCCTGGGATTGGCTAATGAATCAGACATGGGTCGGATTAGCAATTTCTGGGGTCCAGAATCTTCGGGAGTGGGGCTTCTCTGACGGAGGGGGGCTTATGTCCCATCAATGATTTCGTGAGTCCTTGAGCAATAGAGAATGTCGCAGGCAACCAAGCCAATTGTTAAAGCTGTAACTGATTTTTTCCTGCCATTCCTCATCCTGCTTTGCGCAAACCATGATGCACTGATGATCCTACTAGATTCATGCAACGCTCCTCCAATGACCTCTTGCTATGATCAGGTATACCTACCTCCGTATTCTAAAGTCATTTCATGGTGTTTTATACTAGCAATGCGTCGCTTACCGGGGGTGGGGTGGGCCAGTCAAAAGTGATTAACCTGTGAAACGATAATTATTCGAATATATCTCTCAATTCTTATTTTGACCTAACTTTTTCTTTAAAATGTTATTTACATTTGATAATAGTTATGAAGTTCTAAGGAAAGAAATCTAGAAATTATTTTCAAGTGAAATGTTTTATTCTGCACAGTTTAACACAGTATAACTTAAACGCTGAGCATTCATACACTGCATGCCACAGCCATACTATGCTGCATCTTGCTACACGAATTGGCCGCTTTTCTAAAGATACATGTAGTTTCCATTGCAATATAGTCTGACAATACCATAGTCCTACTGTATCCAAAGCCATTGTTCAATTTGAAGCTATCTTTGGATGTTCTTCGGTATCGGATGTTCTTTCATTTTCATTTCTCTTTTGTACTGTAAAAGAGAAATGAAAACTGCAATGGATCCTTGTTTCCAGCTTACTGTAACATTCAATTCAATGTGAAATTGATTCATTTCAAAAGTGAAGAGTTTCAGCCTCTCATCCAGACATGTAGCAACAACAGACTTCACGTTTGTTGCATCATCGAAGCAATAGACTCTTTCTCATCGTCAGCCTCGATCTCAAGTTGATTGACCAAAAGCGCAGAAGTATATTTATCCTCGGTTTGATGTAAAACAATGTTTTATTACTCAGAATTTTTCAAAGCGCATAATATTCTTCCGCTTCGACGGTTTCTTCATCATGCTAGCGTTTAGCCAGTCCAATTTATTTGAGATTTTCCTTCGCTTAAATCCTTCATACGGATTCTTTTTCTTTACAATCTTCACTGCTCTGTGCATTAGCTTTTTCTTCGCAGAACTCTCAACAACATCTCTAAGCAGCGATATCTTATACTTCAGTCGCCCTACAAGATTCTTCAACCAAGCTGTACTGCCAGGCGCCTCCGCCGCGGTGTTTTTTTGCGCCTCCATATCGTTTTTCAACGCCTCCTCTATTTTTAGCGTCAAACTTTTTTCTTTTGATGTTTTGCCAATGTTATTATTTTCCTCCGACGTTTTGACGCCACTGTTTGCGTCCTGTGCCATTCCATTCTTGCTCATTCTGGCCTTATCCTTCGCTGCTTTGCCTTTCGTTTGCGCGTCTGTAGTGGCATCATCTTTTGCTGCTTCGCGTTCAGCGTCATCCTTCACCAGTTTTTTTTTGCTTTCGGCGTTGTCCTTCGACACATTTTTAGTCCCGTTATCTTTTGCCTTTTCACCTTTTGTTTTGCCTTCGTTCTTTGCCGTTTCATCCTTTGTTTTGCCTTCATTCTTTGCCGTTTTATCTTTGGTCTTTGCATCATCTTTCGCCTTTTTATCTTTAGTTTTGGTTGCGCTCTCCTCCTCTTTCAAAACTTTATCTTTGTCATTTTTCACGCCGACAGTCTTATTCAGATTCCTTCCCATCGATAGCGGCGACAAGGAGGAAGATAGCTTTTTGTTCTTTAAATCATGCCACGTTAACTTCAATAGCTGCTCTCTCTCCTCCATGTTTGAGTTTTTCAAAAAACTCTCGACAAGTTTCTCGAAATCCTGCAGAGTTTTCAGCTTTTCGCTTCTGCTCATTGATGATCTGTTTCGCTGCGATGTCGCGTCTGAACCGTCGTCTGTTTGTTGTACTACAACAGTGTCGTTCATTGTCAGATTCGGCTCGACACGACCTGATGGCTTGATCTTGTCTTTATTAGTCGTTTTTGTAGTAAACCTCCTGTCTGTTGCTTTGTTTAGTTTGTCTCCGTTGGATAAAACTGCATAACTGCCATCTGAAAAGATAAATTATAAAACGGAGTTTAACGAGACAACATTTTCCAAATGGTATGCTATTTTTTCCATTGGTATGTACTTAGTTAAACATTAGAATACCGTGACACCCGTGCAGCATGTGAATCTGTTGTATACAACAATGTACACGATAGAGATTCCAGGGGCGAAGCAACCGAGAAAACCATTTGACTTACTTCTATTTCTAAGCGATGCTCCAATGATATTCTGTTCTTCTGAAGTCAATTCAGCATCTTCCAGATCATAAGGTTCATTGTTATACATGTATAAGCCAGCTGATTTGCTTCGACTTTGACTAAATGTTTCTTCAGTCTTTTCTTTATTGTTATTATTTCCAATGTTTTCCCCAAATATGCTTGCTTTATCTTTGTTTTGTTCCACGTTGCCTGCTTTATCTTTGCTTTGTTCCAAGTTGCTTTCTTTATCTTTGTTTTGCTCAAAGTTGCTTTCTTTATCTTTGTTTTGCTCCAAGTTACTTGCATTGTCTTTGTTTTGTTCCACGTTGCCTGCTTTATCTTTGCTTTGTTCCAAGTTGCTTTCTTTATCTTTGTTTTGCTCAAAGTTGCTTTCTTTCTCTTTGTTTTGCTCCAAGTTACTTGCATTGTCTTTGTTTTGTTCCACGTTGCCTGCTTTATCTTTGCTTTGCTCCAAATTGCTTGCTTTATCTTTGTTTTGCTCCGAGTTTCTTTGTTTGTCTTTACTTTGCTCCAAGTTGCTTGCTTTGTCTTTACTTTGCTCCAAGTTGCTTGCTTTTTCTTTGTTTTGTTCCAAGTTACTTGCATTGTCTTTGTTTTGTTCCACGTTGCCTGCTTTATCTTTGCTTTGTTCCAAGTTGCTTTCTTTATCTTTGTTTTGTTCCACGTTGCCTGCTTTATCTTTGCTTTGTTCCAAGTTGCTTTCTTTATCTTTGTTTTGCTCCAAGTTGCTTTCTTTATCTTTGTTTTGCTCCAAGTTACTTGCATTGTCTTTGTTTTGTTCCACGTTGCCTGCTTTATCTTTGCTTTGTTCCAAGTTGCTTTCTTTATCTTTGTTTTGCTCCAAGTTGCTTTCTTTATCTTTGTTTTGCTCCAAGTTACTTGCATTGTCTTTGTTTTGTTCCACGTTGCCTGCTTTATCTTTGCTTTGTTCCAAGTTGCTTTCTTTATCTTTGTTTTGCTCAAAGTTGCTTTCTTTATCTTTGTTTTGCTCCAAGTTGCTTTCTTTATCTTTGTTTTGCTCCAAGTTGTTTGTTTTGTCTTCGTTTTTCTCTAAGTTGTTTGTTTTGTCTTTGTTTTGCTCCAAGTTGCTTGTTTTGTCTTTGTTTTGCTCCAAGTTGCTTGTTTTGTCTTTGTTTTGCTCCAGGTTGCTTGTCTTGTCTTCGTTTTTCTCTAAGTTGTTTGTTTTGTCTTCGTTTTTCTCTAAGTTGTTTGTTTTGTTTTTGTTTTGCAAGTCATTCGTCTTACTGCCATGTGAGGTATCCTTACTTTCACCAAAAAACGCATTTACTACAGACTCCTTCGAAGTGTCGACATCTTTATCGGCCGTTGCCATTTTGTTTACAGCATTGACAGATTCAACAAATGTTTTGTTCAACTCGGTGACTTTCTGATCAAGCTTCTCCGCCGTTTGTTTAATAAGCGACACTGCTTTCTCATCGTTCGAGTTGCGCACAACCCTGTCAGCCAATTCTGCCGCCTCCTTTTGCAGTTCTATCAAACCCTTATGAACAACAGCATTGTTTTTGCTATCAACTTCATCAGTAACTCTGCTACTACTGCTACCTACAATTTCTTTATCAGTGTTGCTCGAGCCATTGATAATCCTGGGAAACTCAACACTGCTCTCGCTCCCACCTTTATCACTAGCAATGCTCGACTCGTTAATCTTTTTACTCGATTCGGTCATAGTATTACTTTTCTCCGTTGAAGTGGTTGAGTTTGCATCCGGCATTTTATGACGTTGTTCCCCGCCACTATCAATCCACTTTTGATCTCCTGGCTTCATGACAACATCGACATAGTCTTCTCTTGACGTCACATCGGCGCTTTCTTTTGTGGCTGTGATGTCCAATTTGCCAGATTTGTGATCGACCTTGAACGGAATGATAAACAGTTCCAGATTCAGATCTTAATTCAGATACAGATTCGTATTCATAAATATAGACTGGACAAAACTTTGGGCTAAGACTTTGCAGCTGCGCATACGACTAAGTATATTTGCGAACAGCGTGATAAGCAGGCTCAGATTCATATTAAACTTCAGATGCCAGATGCAGATTCAAGGAAGCTCTGCATATATCATTGTTTTGCTCTATCAAGTCATTTATTATAGATCAAAGTTCTTTCCTATATGCAATATGCAATGCATGTAGAAAACACATCGCGACCTTAAAGCAATAGCATACATTTCTAATTAAAAGATGAAAGTGGTTCAAGGACCAGCACCTTGACAAATTGATTTCTGTAAACAAACAATTTGTAGGGCCATTGTAGCAACTATCTTAAAAACATTCACCTGAAATTTCGGTTTTTCTGGCTCCTCTGCCAAGCACCCGTGAATCAGAAGTAATCCGGCGAGCAAACATATCGCCCCGGATAGTTTCATCTTGTTTACGAAAACCGCGTCTTCATAAAAAGCAGGGCATTAATTGGAAACCCAAGCATTTGGTTAGAAAAGTTGGTTTCTCAACGAAAATCCATCATGTTTCTCGCCTACCTCACGCTCGGGCAGGTATTTGTTTACATGCATGAGTGCACCGCGACAAGGTCTAATTAACTGCGATAGAAGCAAGGTAAAATGCATTACTGGTTAGGGTGTGTATCTTATTAAGCAATTCTAGGATAATTAACTGCTTGCCTTGCTGCAATGCAGTGGAATTCCAATAAAGCCAAGCTTGAAGAGAACAAAATACTATTTTATTCTATTGGGAATTTGTCGAACCGAGGATTAATTGTGCAACGAAGCAGTTCAAGAAACAAGGATTGAATTGCTTCGTGTAACAATTGAAATGCATAGTGCATTGACATGCGAATCCGAATATCAGTCTCGAAGTAACTTCTAACTCCTTGATTGGCCAGTAGTTGTTTTTTCTTTAGGCCATAGGTTGAATAAGAAGACATTTTCATTTCGAACCATTATATATATTTGAAATTTACTTCACATTGCTGCAAATTAAATATTTTATACAACAAAATTTAGCGCTGTATGTTAAAACCTTACAAAGCATTCAGCTGTGCCGTTTGCATTTAAAAACGACGGATTTATATTGTTAAAAATTGCAATATACAAAATAAATACAGAATAAACCTCTCCCTCTGAAGTGTTTAAAATTATCATCAACCGTTACCAAAGATAGAAGTTGATGTATGAAAAACTTACGAAAAACGTTTATAATTCCAGCGATATTACATAACATATTATACATAAAACTGTGTCGTGTTACACATTAATGTGCAACTGCACTGTGTTGTTGTATCTTAACAATAAAATGTCGAATTGTATGTATCTCGTCTCGTCCCTTAACAATCATCCATCCAGTCTTATCATTGGTCGAATTACATAACCAAGTTCGCCGGTCGGTTTTGTAAATATCTCTGCAGCATATATCGTGGTTTCCAAATTTAATCTGGCCTCTTTTGGTTTCGCCGTTTCGCCATTACGTTTATCAGTTGGCACAACACCTGGTTTTGTTCCATTTAATATTGACTTGGAAGCGAGGCTACCATCCGGTTGATCAGGAGGCGATTGACCTGATTCGGCTTCTAGTTTGTCGGTCTTCGGGGATCCCTTGCTGCTGCAATAAAACGGTGTATAATAATTGTATAGTGTGTATAGTGCAATAGTATATTGATGGGGGAATTGATGGGTTGATCATGACGCACAGTTCAAAGGATCAGATGCTTAGTTTGATAGGCATGGAAGTGTGATATATAGAGTTTAACGCCGGTGTATTACATTCTGGTATGGGAAGAAACTATTTGAACAGTGACACACGGACTTACCTTGCAAACGATGTTTTCAATGCCTTGTAGCATGCCAATACCAATAGGCTTACCAAAACTACAACATCAGCTGGTACTGCAAGACTTTCGCCTGGAAAGGGAAGCACACGTGTTAATGCTGTATATAATGGCTCATGTTTTAACATAACCCTGAGGTCGTAAAGATGCTGGTACGCGGAAGCCTACCTTTTATTACATCTCCGTCACTGTTAGTTCTCTCAAGAGTCGATTGTACTGGATAATAATCAAGTTCTGTTGCTGACGATTCTTCTGGTTTGGTCTCGGGGATATCCGCATGCACCGTATCTTGGCTATGATTTAATGCATCCTGAAGTATCTCTGGTCGTGAATCAGACTCTGGTTGTGAAGTTGAATCTGCTTGTGAAACAGTAGCTGTTATCGTTTCAGCTTTTCTCCGCTCACTTTCATCAGTACGAGTAACGCCTTCTAAGTGAGCATCAAGTACAACATGTGATTGTTTTTTAACTCTATCAGCGTGAATCACATCCTTGAAGAAATCTAAAGGCACTTCAGATTGTTTGTCATTTAATAGGTCAGTCTTACCTCCACCTGAAACATCTTTTCTCTCAGGCGAATATTCAAAGTGCGTATCAATGAATCCCTTAGTCTTATCTGCATAGACAACTGCTTTACTGCGAGATGCAGATTCGCGGATGGATTGCTTCTGCAACACTGATTCCGCATATGTCTCTACAGCGGTTTTCGCATCAAGAGTCACTTGTGGATTTTCAGTCGAAGATTCGTGGTGGGATTCCTTCTGTGATAATAATGATGATAACGATGATGTAATAGTGTGCTTTACATTGAAGACTTTTTCATCTGGTTTGGTCGCTTCAAATGGTAATCTGAAGTCACTTAGCGTTTGGAAATGGGGAATTTGCCTCTTGCTCTCCACTTTATCGAAAGTGGCCTGCTCTGGAACGATGGGCGTTGGAGTAACGACCGCCCCAAGCGGAGTTTTATGAGATCGATCGATTGCTGCACTTTCAAGACTAACAGATTCTGTAACACTAACAGGTTTAATCGTTGTTGCTCCTGTCTTCAATTCACTGGTTTCCGCAGCAAAAGAAACAGCATCAATTGATGCCTGATCCGCTGCCTTGTCTGCAATGGACACTGCTCTTTCAACCGTAGAGTCAACCGTAGAGTCACTTACTACACTTGAAGCAATAGGAATATTAACAACATCTTTTTCTTCAGCAAGACCATCACCACGTCCTTGAAGCCTATTCTCACTCTCACGTTGGCTACCTCCAGAAATATTTTGCTGAAGGTTATCACCAGTTATGGTCGGAAGTATTGATGCCACCAACGTTTCCTGCTGCATGTTAAATTTTTCCTTCAAATTTTCGTCCTTTTCAACATCAGTGAGAGTTGAAGTTATAGTGGAAGATGTGGAAACATTGTCGTTTATTATTACATGGATGGATTTCTCAACTTTGGAAATGAAAACATGAGTTGAAGTTTCACTTAGAGGAACTTCGCTGTCTACAAGCGTTGGTACTCCTTCCGAAATTTCCTCAGGAGTACTACTTGTTTCTGGTAAAACTTCTTCGGAAATACTACTTGGTTCAATTGCTGTTTCAAATGCTTCTAAAACGATATTTCTTTCCTTGGGAATCTCTTCGGGAATGCTACTTCGCTCTGGTAAAACTTCTTCGGAAATACTACTTGGTTCTTTTGAATTTTCTTCTGAAACGATATTTGTTTCCTTCGGGATCTCTTCGGGAATACTACTTGGTTCTTTTGAAATTTCTTCTGAAACGATATTTGTTTCCTTCGGGATCTCTTCAGAAATACTACTTGGTTCTTTTGAAATTTCTTCTGAAACGATATTTGTTTCCTTCGGGATCTCTTCGGGAATACTACTTGGTTCTTTTGAAATTTCTTCTGAAACGATATTTGTTTCCTTCGGGATCTCTTCAGAAATACTATTTGGTTCTTTTGAATTTTCTTCTGAAACTATATTTGTTTCCTTCGGGATCTCTTCGGGAATACTACTTGGCTCTGGTAAAACTTCTTTGGCAATACTACTTGGTGCTTTTGAAATGTCTTCAGAACTAATATTTGGTTCGTTAGAAGTTTCTTCAGAAATACCACTTGGCCCGTTTGAATTTTTTTCTGAAACGAAATCTTTTTCCTTGGGAATCTCTTCGGAAATGCTGCTTGTCTTTTTAGAAATCTCTTCAAGAATACTCTTTGGTTCTTGTAAAGCTTCTTTAGAAACATTAGTTGGTTCCTTTGAAATTTCTTCCGCAATACTCTTTGGTTCTTTGGAAATCTTATCTGAAATCAGAATTGTTTCTTGGGGAATATTTTCGGGAATACTACTTGTCTTTCCAGAAATTTCTTCAGCAATACTACCTTGTTCTTTTGAAATCTCTTCGCCAATACTACCTTGTTCTTTTGGAATCTCTTCGCCAATACTACCTTGTTCTTTTGAAATCTCTTCGCCAATACTACCTTGTTCTTTTGGAATCTCTTCGCCAATACTACCTTGTTCTTTTGAAATCTCTTCGCCAATACTACCTTCTTCTCTTGGGATCTCTTCGCCAATACTACCTTCTTCTTTTGAATTCTCTTCACCAATACTGCCTTGTTCTTTTGAAATCTCTTCGCCAATACTACTTGCTTGTTCAGACTTTTTACTGCGGTTACCAACAGTATTTTCTCTTGACTGTACAATAGTCCATTTAACCCACGAAGACCGCAATAAAAACAACGACAAGAATGGCTGGAATGAAAACCGTTCGCCCGTAGCTCGAGTTGCAAATCTTGGGTCACGTTCACTTTGGCCATTAACATTATGAATCATTTCAGCATTCTTCTCTCCTTTGTGGTTGACCGACGGAAATCTGCGTCTGTGTCTAGGGGCTACGCATTTAACCAATGGTAAAATGTATACGGAGTAATTGGTAAATGTATGAGCTACAAAGAATCTGTTGTGTTTGGAATGCTTTTGTGTTTGTGATTCGGATGGCCGGCAACTGAGTCTAAATAGCAACCCAACAGGCCTCAATGAATGCATTCCAATTTTAGCAGAGTTAAAGAACTTGGCATAGCTCAAAGGCTGGGTAGTTTCTTTAAGCTTTTCTTTAGAACTCTGTCCTACTGGAACATCTTTGCATTTTGAATCTTTAGACAGGCATTTTAATCGCAACAATACCCAGAAAGGAATATATGAGAAATTAGAATTGCTTGCATGCGTGAATAGTTTTTTTATTTTCAAATAATTTCTTTCCTTTTCTTCTGCTCTGCTTGTTAAATATTCCTGACTACTACTACTTTCAGGACCAGCCAGAAATTGCTTGCTAATTTGTGCTGCATTTTGCATTTGTTTCTGTGATTCATTTTCATGGCCAATCTTGTCTAATCTCTGTTCTTCCTTTCTACTATCTCGGAGTTTCTTAACCTTAATTCCCGCATTCCTACTTCTCTCTTCATCTAACATCAATGAATCATAACCTTCTTTAACACCTTCATCTTTTCCTTCTAATAGCTTTTTTATGTAAGCTGATTCATTATAACAGAGCAATACATTATTTGTCCATTGTCGAAGACGAAATATCTCCAGCATTATAAACTCCTTATAAGTTGTTTTACTTTGGACATTTCTCAGCAGAACAATTGTCTTTTTCTTTGAGCATGTAGTGCATAGTCCTTCCTTGTTTTTGACAAACTGCTTTCTTCTTTTGACCAATGTCTCTATTCTCACCCGCTTCGCATTGAAATTTTGATTAGAGCACTGACAACGTGACTTGTAAACTTTAAAAATGTTTTCGTACATAAAGTTATAATAGTGTGTTTGACTTGCATAAGTATCTTTGTTTGAAATTGTTTCTACTTTTCCACAATTAATACAATTGTCATCATTTCTCTTTTGCATGGAAGTAAACACAGAACTTATCCAACTGTAAACATTATGATAAATGTTACCAATGAAATTTCTTTCTTTTGGCAGAAATTCTTTGTTGCTATTTTCACAATCAAACTGTGACACTCTGTTGATGAAACATTTTGGCTGCTTTGATGGGTTGTGAGATAAATTTGTTCTTTCATTCATATAACAAGGATTTACTATTGGAATGTAAACAAGTCTTTTCTTTTCACATTTTAAACAAATATTATTACTTTTCAAGTCTCTATCATATTGTGTATCTGAAAGAAAGGATATGTAGAGAATTGTAAAAATTTGTAAATATGTACAACACGCCAAGAGTTATTGGGCGAGTCTGCCTTCTGTTGACCGATAGAATATATGGTATATGGTAAATACTCAATGCTATAAATCGCCTTGATCTTTTACATAAACTGTCTGCCTTAATTCTGAAGTAATTTAAAAGAATTATTTGAAACTTCGCGCCAGTCTGTGCTATTATACAGCACTATCTGGAAACATAATAACAAGTCTTTTGTTGGTTGTAATCCCTGCCCTGGAGTGGAGGCCCAAGTCTTGCCAAACATAAATTCTGTCTCAACCTGATCTTACCTTTGCGATCCAGTAATTCTTCTGAGACCAACATTTGCGTGAGCAATAGCCCTGCGAAAAGCCTTGAAATGGCATTCATTTCTCAAAAACCAGGGGTATTTTTGTGAAATCTGAAACAACTTCATCACAAAAGTGCCAACCATCAACCAAACCACGTTGAATGAAAGAAAAACATCATTGAAAAACTGAAAACTGAAAAGGTAGGGGGATGTCATGTAAGCGCATTACGTCGTTGATTTATAAGTGATTTCTTTCACCTTTCAAATGTAAAGTACTGCATTTTATACTTAAAAAATGAAAAAATTATATTTGCTTATGCATTTTATTCATATCTACAATATCTCCATGCACAAATTGAGCTACTTAAACGTTTGAAATTGCCTCAAGCAGTGGCGTCGCCACGGGGTGGACTGGGGTGGACATGTCCACCCCAGTTTTCTCAGAGGTCGATTTTCTAATTTCTCGAAATCCGTTGAAAAAACTTTGGGGGGTGATGTTCATTCACTCAGAACATCTGGGTGTGCAGCTTTCCTCTTTGATGCCCACTGTTACGAAAAATGCTGCTTGACAAAACTGCTTTTCCAAAATTTTCTAAATAGTTCAAAAATGCTAAAAAGGGCGTTTCCCATGTTTTCCGAGAGTCTGAAGGGCCCCTCGTTTTTGTCCACCCCAGTTTTTTCGGGCTGGCGACGCCCCTGGCCTCAAGGGCATCAACAAAGCAACAAATTCCCCCCAAGCTAACCCCAAATCCCATCAATCGTGCGATGCCATTGCATTGTTGTGCATTGCGCATATTGAGTTGAATTCTTGTGAATCGCCAGCCGCCATCTTTTGGATTGTGGTATTCATTCTGTTTCAGTTCAGTCACACTTTTGAGTACATATCCTAGCAGTAAATTGTCCCGTTGGAGAATTTTCTCGTCAATTACAGCTTCTACGAAAAGAAAGGTAAAGATATTGAAGTAAATTTCCGTCAGGAAATAGAAGAATTACAAAATGAGGTGAGTGCATGCCACGCCTTCCTTTCTTCTTCCTGATAGGGCCTAGCCGCAGAAATTCGATGTTACGTGTCACGTGAGGTATATTGGTGAGGCTGTTAGGATTTTGTCTCAATAGACAACTTAGACTTTATGTTATCTTAAGGTTTGAAAAATATATGTTGACAAATTAAAGGCTATACGATTGAGTTATGTATAGTTTGACTTCAGATTACACAGGCTTTTTCTCTGTATCTCCCACCTTCATGTATTTGACCCACATACTTGCTTAAGACAATTGTTTGTCACTGTATTTTTAGTCAGGTAACTGATTCATTATTATGGCATATGCATATATCCGCAAACTTGAATCAAATGCGTTATTTCAATTTTAGTAAGTTCAATACCAGCAAGCAAACTGACTCAAAATACTTCACAACAACAAAGAAAGGTAAGCTTGAACCAATCCTTCTGAAATTTTTACGCAAACATTGAAAAAATCCATAAAGCTACAGTAAAAGTCCACAGAAAACTTATGAATCTACTTTTTATGCTTTGATGAATATATTCTTAGGTGAGATCTATGAATTGAAAGGGGAGTTGAACAGTGACAAGAAGGAGAGAAAAAAGGAGGCAGTCAAGAAGGTCATTGCTTCTATGACTGTTGGAAAGGATGTCAGGTATTCGCCAGTTTTCTATTCTTCATCTAACTCATTGGGCATGTAAGCCATTACGATCAAAATTGTTTCGATGTGATCCCACTTTATTACCTGTTAAATGCAATTTGACTTCCAGTGCACTGTTTCCTGATGTTGTCAACTGCATGCAGACAGACAATCTGGAGCTGAAAAAACTGGTTTATTTGTATTTAATGAACTATGCAAAATCTCAACCCAGACATGGCTATTATGGCAGTGAAACTTTTGTCAGGGTATGTTTAGTTGTTCATGTCTTTATCTTTTATGTGTGATCAGTACCATCGAGAGGGGGGGTAGCCGGGGTAAATTCCGGGGCTCGGGTCTCAAGAAAGGCTAGCGAAACGTTTTGCTAACGCAAAGCAGTTCTAAAACAGATGCTTTTTTGTTTATATCCCCAGGCCCGAGCTGGCTCTCGACAGGCCCGTGTGTGATATGTGTCTGAAGTCTTCTGTGTATTTCCTGAAGTCTTCTGTGTATTTCCTGAAGTCTACTTCTGTGTAATAATAATAATTATGAATGGAATTAAGTGATACTCAGTGAAAAAGACGAATGATTTGCTGCAACTTTCATTCAATATACCGCTCTACACACATGTGTATTGAGCACTATTCAACAGTGTAAAAGTTCTTCTTATTATAATTATGAATGGATTGCTATTTTGTGTTCTTTCCATCCAGGATTGTGAAGATCCAAATCCATTGATCAGAGCTTTAGCTGTCCGCACCATGGGCTGTATCAGAGTGGACAAGATAACCGAGTACCTTTGTGAGCCATTGCGGCAAATGCTTGAAAGATGAGGACCCATACGTGAGAAAAACTGCTGCTGTTTGCGTGGCCAAGTTACATGACATCAACTCATCATTGGTTGAAGATCAAGGATTTCTGGAGACCCTCAGAGATCTGTTATCAGACTCCAACCCAATGGTAAGGTTTTTTGATGTAGTGTGTGCATCTAACAAACGGCTGATTTAGTGTGGTGAAGTTCATTTATGCGACAGGCGATCTTCAATCAATGTCATGGCAGTCATTACTGTTGCTCTTGCCTGATAATTACAGGCAAACATCCTTCTACGTAAAATGCAACGTTAAGACCATCGTACAAAACGCCTTTTTGACTCCACGGTTTACCTTTTTGCCTGTGTTCGTAATCGTGTTTGACCCATTGTTTAATTGGAATGTAACCATTGTCTCAAACAAAATTATTGTTTGCGCCCATGTCTATGAATATAGAGCTATGATAGGCCAAGCCATGCTTATGTTTTACGAAATGCTTTTGAAAGTCAGTTTTTAGGACACTTGTTTTCGGTCCTATTGATATGGTTTCTGGGTTTTGATTTCGAAATTTCTTTTGTTTCAGGTGGTTGCTAATGCAGTAGCGGCACTGGCTGAAATGCAGATACCTCCCCTGCTGCTGCGCAGTACTTTGAAATCAATCCACAGACTATTAACAAGTTGCTCACTGCTTTGAACGAATGCACAGAGTAAGTGGCGCAAGACTTCTTTTGGCGAGTTTGCAACATGTTGCAGTTAGCATCAAGCCTGTAACACGTTGCAGTTAGCATCAAGCCTGCCAACATGTTGCAGTTCGCATCCAGCCTGTAACACGTTGCATTTAGCATCAAGTCTGCAACATGTTGCAGCTCGCATCAAGCCTGCAACATGTTGCAGTTAAGCATCAAGCCTGCAATACGTTGAGAAAACCAACACGTTGCAAGCATGGTTATTTCTGAGCTTTGATGAGTGCGGAACTGCAAAGTGATACACAAAGCCCCACAGTTAGACAAAGAGATATTGGCATCGAATATGTATTTCGGGAGCTGTAGAGTTGTGTTTGTTTTTGAATGAGATTTTTTGGTTTCTAGGTGGGGCAAATCTTCATCTTGGATTCATTGGCTACTTACACGCCGAAAGACGAAAAAGAAGCTCAAAGGTGTGATAGTTTGAATTTCATTACTTTAACAATTTATTCATTCAAATGACTTCTTTATTGTTGTTATTGATTTTGTGAGCTACGTATTGGCATTTTAGAGAAGAATTTTTTCGTTAAGTCACTCATTTAATCGCTTTTTATTTCAGCATTTGTGAGCGTGTAACTCCAAGGCTTTCTCATGCAAATGCTGCTGTTGTCCTTTCTGCTGTCAAGGTAAGTCCAAGCGCATCACCGTAACCTTAGCTTAGTTTACGGCCGTATGCTACACACAGTAATGTTTATGGCCGTATGCTACATCAGTAAAACCCGCATATAAGAACTTACTTTCAGAGCCTTTCGGCTACAATTTCTTCTCACAACAATAGAAGAAACAATGCAGTAAACATCCGCATATAAGACTTACTTTCAGAGCCTTTCGGCTACACTTTCTTCTCACAACAATAGAAGAAACAATACAGTATACACCCGCATATAACAACCAGTGAATTAAGAACCTTCCAGGCTGAAAACTTTGCTCAAAGCAATAGAAGAGACAATACGCTATTGTATTTGAACAATAGGTTGGATGCAGAATTCACAGGTTCTTATACGCGGGTGTTCACTGTAGCCTATTGTGTTTGAACAATAGCCTGGATACAAAGTTTTACAGATCATGCAAGCGGGTCTTAACTGTAGATTTGTTTTTCTACCAAAATTGTTTGGTTTAATCTTTATTATAATTATTTTTACTTTGTTTTTCGAGGTTTTGATGAAATTTATGGAAATGATGACACAAAGTTCGCAATTCATGACCAGCTTGACGAAAAAGTTGTCACCTCCCCTAGGTTTGTCAACTTCTCAAATTTTATTAAGGCTCTAATAGCGCTGTATATGTTTAGCTATTAAAAACTAAGCTATTAAAAATTAAAAATTAAAAATGGAATAATTGTTTGGCTGATGATTGACCTTGAGGTTTTGCTTTTAATTATTCTGTAATATTTATAATCGGTCTGTTTACGCTCATCTAAACGTTGAATGAAGATAACGGCCGGATAAAGGTATCGAATGTTGTACACTGTGAAATCGCGGTCAGAGTCCACTATATGTAGCGCGTAGATACGTCATGTAGATGCCTTGCGTAGATACCGCATGCATGCTTGTCTAGAAGCTCAATGGTTAATGTAACATAAATGTAAACTAGTCAGTCTTACACTTCAGTATCTCTAAGTCTTAAGATCTTCTATTTTCTAGTTACACTGCTGTCTGCTGAGCCCGAGATTCAATACGTTGCGCTACGAAACATCAACCTAATCGTGCAGAAAAGGTTAGTTGTCGTATGATCACTGTGAATCCACCCCCACCTTCTACTTCTATCAAATTACTTTGCAAAGCCTTACAGCATTAATGCAAAGGGGACCTGAGGCTTGGTTGGTCCGCGTATATTTGGGTTGAAGCTTCGAGAAGTAGCTCCATTCTTTGTCAGTTGATAGCTTGATGGTTTTGTGACAAAGTTGTTACTGTCAAGAGCAGTAGTCCTCCTAGACACTCATCTCCTAATCATTATTATGCTAGTTGATTGATTATTCTGTGTGGGTGTCTATTGCCAGATGTTTTAGTTGAGTTATCATTTTTTTGGATTCTTATGGATTCATTTACCCTGTCATTCTCTTTTTTAAATTTATGATTCTATTTAAGAATATTTTGTTGGGTGTGTCGATAACATTCAACCTCCAATCAAATTATCTTCACAAACGAGGCTCTCGCCTCGCGATGTGTCTGAGACCTGTCTGAAAATTAACTATTGCGACGACTGTTGTTGAAGACTGATGTATGCATACTGATTACACTTAGATAACATTGCTTTGGGCGTTTCATTGGATGACGAGACCTGCTTTGTGTACTTGAATGTTTCCTTATTGTCTGGTAGGCTTGTGAAGTGCTTGTTGAATCCTATATTGAAATGCTACTGTTGTTAACAGACAAGACAGTGTTTTATGATCTTGTTTCTTTAAGTAGTTCTGTGTTCAACTCGCTGCACCATTTGATATTTATCGACTGACTGGAATGCTATTCTGAGCCACATTTGATAGATCATTACCTGGATTCTTTCCATCCCTAATAGTTATTTCAATAGACTGTTGCTCTGTGCCTGGTTAATTTCCATGCCCAAGGTTAGCCTCAATTAAATACTTGGATTGACTGGAAACCTGGGCAGACAGGTTTTTTTCCAAAACCAGTCTTTGTCTGGTGCAAATGCAGATTTCCAGACACGCTTACTGGAATATGAAGGGAAACAAGGCTTTTTCCAGTCACTATCATTTCCGTCGAGATCATAAGCCTTTTATTTGATCCGATGATAACTTTTCAGACAGATGTTGTCTGGCAAAAGTATTTGCACAGAGCTCTGAATTAGGTGGTGCTTACTTGAATACTGCTGGAATTATTAACTGATATCCTTCTTACATTTTTATTGCAATTTATTCACTCACAGCTAGATTTCCTTAGGGCTTTATCCTGCAGGTCGGCAATGATTCGTCTATTTCAATGTGCATATATTTTTATGTTTGACATCTTCCTATCGTTATTACTGTCTTGAAATAATCACTAACTAGAATCCTTTAATTATTTGAACTTTACTTTGGTGCAAACATTATTTTGAAACCATCTCTGGTCCTTTCTTTTCTTTGTTTGATTCATTGTGGTTCGCTGATGCTTCTTCTCATGCTCATTTCTCCCATTTTACTGAAGCTCATTTTCATAATTTATAGACGAAGGATTATTGTGCTCATGATATTACTAGTATTTCTTATTTTCTTGTATTTCAATCATTTATTGATAGATAAATGACACCACACACTCTCCAGCTCACTAATTTGTTGTTGTTAAGACACGTGATCGAATTAAAATTTGTATGCGGTGCTATTTCTTATTATTGTATTTTCCATTTCAGGCCAGACATATTGAAACATGAAATAAAGGCGTTCTTCGTCAAATACAATGACCCGATCTACGTCAAACTGGAGAAGCTTGACATCATGATAAGACTTGCTACACAACAGAATATCGGCCAAGTTCTTGCTGAATTGAAAGAGTAAGACCAATGCCATTATGAATTTGTATTTTTGT
>RQOL01000242.1:0-35745 GCA_013076295.1 Sanderia malayensis
AAAGAACATTTTAGGAAACCTGTTCTGGGATACACTTTTTTCATAAGAATATCTTAACTTTTGCCGAACCTCAATGTTTTCTATTGTCATTCTTAAATTTCCATTGTTTTTTGGCCATTTTCAATCTCAATATAAACATTGTTTTCATGAAAAAGTGTGTAGCGGGTTTAAAGTTTCGTTAGTGGAAATTTTAACTATTCGTAAGCTGCCGGAATAATTTTTCATTGAAGCAAAGCAATGACTTTACTATGAATAAATACCTAGAAATCTGCCTGATGAGTGCGTAAGCACGAAACTCAGAGTTGCAGAGAATAATGTGTCTTTTTCACTGAGTATCACTTAATTCTATATACAGCTCTACACATATGTGTATTGAGCACTATCCAACAGTGTTTGCCAAAATTATTGTTATTATTACCTAGAAATATTGACATTTCAGTCTGTAGGTTCTTAAAAGTGGGTTGTTCTTATATGCGGGATTTTGCTGCATATGCTTGTAAAAGGGGGGAGGGAGTTGAAGCATTGATACATGAAGTGGATTCTTACCTGACTGATGACAGTCTCTCCTGCTTTAGAAATGTTATCGAAAAAATTTCGATTATTTTCGGCTCAACTTTCCAACCTTGAAATAATAAGACAACATAATTAAAATCTGCACATTTGTTACAGATTCCTAGTGTCTGCGACAAAGGCTGGCTATTCCTACAAATTTTCAACTATAAAGCATGCTAATTGTATACAGTAAAATCCTGATGACTCGAGGCTTGGATGACTCAAAACAATTTCTATTCCCCTTGAAAGCTTTGCGAGTATTTTAAACCCTTGATAACTTGAACATTTGTTAACTCAAGTTATCCACCTCTGTATACAATGCAGTAGTAGGCAATTCAATTCAATGGTATACAGACCAAGCCAAGCAAGGCAGCATACTATATCAACCGTTATTTACTACCATTTTGTCATTATTACACAAACATCATTAAATCACACAAAAAAAGCTATCCTTCTTTCTGACTGAATAGGACAATCAAAATCATATAGGATCATAACTATTATCAAATTAAATCGGTGAATAACCCAACCTGGCCGTGACAATCTGTTACGCTTACAACTTTATACTAACTGACAATAATAATAAATTAAGATGCAGACACAAACCTGCTTCGTCAGTTTATGATTGAGTTAAGGATGAAACGCTCGCCATGGGCCTGGATTTTGACTTGTCCATTTCATTTTTATCATTTCAACAATGGCTTGACAAGCCCTTCCCGGCTGTACTTTTCTTTGCCATATTTAAATTTCACCATTCAGCTATTAAGAAACATGAATAAATCCTTTTCTTTGCAGAAACATCAAAAGAAAACGAAAAGTTATCTTCTGCTCGTTTTAATTTTTGCAAAATTTCAACACCAAAAAAAACTTGGTTGAATATTCGTCTAGACGCAGGTTCATATTCGACGCAGATTCGACGCAGATTCACTTTAGATGCCTACAACTACGAAGACGTAGAATACACACCAGCAATGTTGCATATTAGAGGCATCAGCATTACCATGTGCATCATTTGAGCAAAAAACCGAGTTTCTATCTCTTACAGGGGGCCCGAGAAAACTCGAGATAAAACATGTTAGTAAAGCAATGAAAATAAACGTATCGAAGTTGAGCAGCAATCTTATTTCGTAAATTGTAGAGTGGCACACGGCAAGGAGGACTTTTCAGATTTCTGGGATTGAAGATGCAGAACTCGCATAATTCAAATGGTTGAAAAAGTAAGGGTTTTCGAAACATTAATTTTGCAATGCAAGTCCTGCTATCAATAAATAAATTGATATGCCAATGCAAAAGAAAAGGCTCCACAAATAAACAAAGCCAAACCCTTAGTGAGTGTAAAACAAATTCTATCAAAAATTTAGAAGAATTTTTTCAGCTGTAAAGTACAAGCCTATTCGCAAGTCCCTTTAAAAGCCAAAACATTTTCATGGAAAACACCAAACAAAATGTCTTTTTCCTGAACCAGTTGATATTCATTACTGCCTTCACAACTTTTCTTATATACACTTCGCTAGAAACCTTTCAAAACAACTGCGTCCGGGGGCTTAATGGAGATGGTGGGGGGTTCATTCTAGGGAAGCTAATTCGAGAGGGGGCTAATTCGAGGACTTACGGTATTGTAAATTATCAGATAAGCCCTCCCTCAATGGGTATTGTTGTTATAAACATGAACAACTGGCTGGTTTTTATTCAATGTCAAGCCTACACTATGCAGTGAATACACCTTTTGCATCGTGCGTATTTTAGAGGTCTGGCACTAGTTTTTGGGTGAAAAAGATGCTGAGGGTGAAATAATTTTTCACCCAAAAACTAGTGCCAGACCTCTAAAATACGCACGATGCAAAAGGTGTATTGATAAAATTATTTGATTAAATTTGCCAATAATGGATGATATGCATATTGACGTCACAGAACTCATTCTTTTCGGACTGAGTGGTAAAATGAGTGGCAAAATGGCGGCCACGAAAAAGGCGCCGAAGGAGAACGCCCCTTTTGGAGCTTGTCACTCGCCTTCTGTACATTACTCTGGTCTCACCTCTGAGTTAAAATTAGTTTACGACCAGAAGTTGCAATTGTTACAGATATCAGACCCATATTTATTGAATAAGTTTGATTTTGATACTCCTCTGGAGCAGTGGCCTAAATTTTCTTACGCAGCCGTTTACAATTATCTGGTTACTTCAACAAGCAATTTTACCCATTCAAGTTTGAAAGCTTATAAAAGTATGAATGCATATCCGTATGTTGTCACTTGCCAAACCTATGAGGAAATTTGTAAGCGAATCCAGCCCCCCTTGTATCTTTTTTTTGCCAAAGTACGACACTCGCAGCATTTTCACAAAAATTGCCTAATCAAGCTTGGGTCGTCGTTAATGGTGATGGATCTGTATGTAGGGGACATTATACTTGTTTGGTCGGACAAGGGGAAGTCTGGTCTCATGTTGTGGCAATTTTTTGTTATATTTATAGTGTTTCCGAGTTCAAAGAAAAGTCTACATCTTCTTGTACTTCAGAACTCTGTTCTTGGTTGGGTAACAACTCAACTCGCCCCACTAGATATATATATACATATACACAAACTTTGTTTGACAACACAAGGGGTTACACATTGGTCTATTGGGTAGCTTTGAAAAAAGCTGTTTAAAGGGTGACAAATTCAGGGCCGCTGTTTCATTCCAGAGGAACAACAGACTCACAGAGGTTGCAAAGAGCTGAACATACAACCAAGATATCATCAAGAATGCTATCTTCTTCTGTAGTTTTGCTCATGACCAACTTGATGGGGATGATGCTCTGCAACATTGTAAATTTATTTCAAAGCAGTCCAATTACTCTTTCCACATGGATTCGCATGTGGAATATTGCATTTATAATCATGAAATATTGCATTTATTAATCATGAAAATTGAGAAGCCATCCCAAGTGTATAATATTTGAAAATTTTGATTGCAGCCAAAATAAATTCGAGTCACATAGTATGGCAGCAAGGCATTGTTAAGCTTTTAACAGGAGTTTTGCATTTATGGAACTCAACAAAATTCAAAGCAAAAAACAAAAAACATTCAAAATATTCAAGTGCCTGAGATAGATAAAAATAATGATTTTTAATATATTGGCATTTCATGCTATCATTTGCAAGCATGGGTCTCTTGGAGCGAGAGGTCCAAAAGACACCCATTCTTTGAAAATTTGGTCCTCAGTTCAGTGTAGATTTGTGCAGTAGGTAATGTTAATCAATGATCACAGCACACTTTGAAAATGCTCTCTGGATGCTGTAGGCATGGTCTTGTGAATAACTTCCCTTTCAGGCCAAAGAATAAGGGCACATAGACATTTTGACAAAACAACAATTCACTTGCAGAAAATTCTGCAAACACTACTTTGGTGAATTCCAAAACGATAAGCCAAGTATTGCTCTGATAAATCAAGACGTAACTGGATTAATGCAAGAAGAAGTTCTTGAAAATTAGATTAGTTCTTGAGCTTTCTGTTGTGATGGGAATGCATGTAAGGTTCGACGAAACCAAGAATCTTCATAAGGAGCTTATTATTGTCATGTTCCAGAGTACATTGCTCAAAAGATAACAATGCCAGATCAGTTCTTAGTTGGAAAACCTCTGACCTCAATATGTTGTCTTCCTTTAAGTTCTGACTACTGTATGTTCTCACTTTTCTGACCTAAACATTAAGGAGACATATGTATCTATTTAGTTATAAACGTGTAAAACAGATAATTATAATCTCACATCCCAATCAAAGCAATCCGTAGGGAAAAAATGGTGAATAAATACAAATATGTTATGGCCTACCTGAGACAAAGTGAATTCCGCAAACCCAAGCATGGTCAATATTGCTATCTGGCTTTATTTTGGCAATAAAAATCCATCTTTTCCTCCGTTCAGGGTCTTTGGGAATTCAATGAAATTTGACCTCATTCTTAAACCCATTTTTCGTGCAACCAAGAACAGAACAAGACTTAACCATTTTAAAAAAATATCGCTTCAAAATCAAAATTTGTTTTGCGCGCCCTTTTTTGTTCATCACCAGCCTCTCTTGTCAATGACAGAGATTTGTGTACTTCGGCCTAACTTTTTTTCTAAAAAGCCGCGAGCCTTGGCCGACAGGCTGTTTTTCGGTTAAATTTTTTATAAGAAAGAAAGTCTATCAGATAAAAATCTGATTTCATGACAGAAAACTACTATTTTGACGTCAAGTGACAAAATTTTTTTGCAAATCTGACTTGGCATCCTTGTCTATTATGTAATTTTTGAAGGGGCCTATTTAGAGGCTACTTTGTGGCCGCCATCTTACCACTCATTTTACCACTCAGCATGGCGGCGAATGGACTGTGACGTCAATATGCATATCATCTATTAGTTGAATATTCTTTTATTATGTTTTATAATTTATTTTTTCTGAATCTTTGAATCTTTGAATCTTTTTCTTTGTCCTCTTTGTCGTTTCCGACAAGCACCGCTGCTTTTTTATACAGGGGTGCAAGACATTTAAAATTTTTTTTTTTTTTTTTTTTTTTCTCTAATTTGAATTTCTGTCCCCTAATTTATTCTCCAAAAAATTGTTGACTTTTCTAATTATCTCTAAGTTATCTGTTTCCTTCAGCCACTTTATTTCCATTTCTTTTTCGCACATCATCAAATGTTCTGATGTTTCCTTCTCTCCACATGAACATATCCTTCCCTTTCCAAAATTATTCCCCAAATCTATCATCTCAAGTCTTCTCCTGATGGTTTTACTCGCTTCTTTGATTCCCATTTCTTTCACATATCTTTTTCTTTCAAACTTTTGTTCCCTTTGATGTCTCATCTTTTTAAACTCTACTTCCTTTTCCTTTGCCTCCCTTTCTAAACTTTCTTGCACTTTATTTTTTACTTCTTTTTTCCACTGCTCCTTTGATAGCTCAAATACCCTTTCTAGCTCTATACCTATTTCTTCTGCTATTTGTTTTGTGTAATTGAACCAATTCCTTCCACTGCATTTCATTTGCTCTTCTACAATTTGCCTGCCTAACCTACTCTCACCTGATTTTATCAAATTTTGAAACAACATTAGCCGCTGGTAGTCAACTTTTCTTTTTACTGTCCAAATTCCTAGCTCTTTTAACAAAGCCCAATACGGTGTTGAGCTGGGCAATTTCAAAATTCTTTTCAAAATTCCTCCTTGAATTTGCTCCAATCTTTTTAGATGTTTTTCTGGTTCCACCAATGGAGAAGAGAGTAGAGCACACGTGACATCCAGCAAAACTCAAATGAGGGGAAGTCCTATTCAGTTCTGTCCTAACCCAAACCCAAACACATTTCTTCTCCTCGTCGTCATGAACCACTGGCATTTCATCTGAATTTTACTACTGTAATAAGAAAGGTAAGCTCGTCATTTCATAACTTTGTATTGATCAGTAAATGTTGAAAGATTTCTTTAAATGTTTTATGATTTTTCGATGATGCGCGTATAAAATAAAATTCCTCGATTTTCGTTTCGAAAACGAAAACATGGCTTAAGTTTGTGGATGCCCAACCTTGCTTCTTCAAAAATGAAGCTCTTTTTTATCCTAAGCTACAAATAAGGACCAGAAACTATGTTTTATTACTTATAAAATATCCATAATTTAAACATATAAATTATCCATATTTTGGTGTTGTTTTCAATCTTTGTCAAACACATAAAAGTTAATTTTTTCCATGGGTGAATCTTCACTTCCTTCCTCATCATGTATCGCAATCGCAAATATCGTTGTTCATATTTTCATAGTGTTTTTGTTTATCCTGCAACCAGTGTATGATATACCAAATAAATTCATTTAAATTATTAATCATAAAAGGGGAAAGTGAAAAACCAAAAGTTGTTCTCTGGGTGTTATATCCCTGTTTCATTTTCAAAACTTCTTCGAACCACTTCGAGCTTATCTTGGTGTAGTTTGGCAAGAATTACCTGGTATATCTATTTGCCGAGTTTTAATAAAGTGACAACTCATTGATATAATTAGGGTTTAATTTTGTAAAATTTTGGGATTTATGTGTTCATGAACAGTTAACAAATGTCAAACTCAGCTGCCAAGTTTTAGCATAGGAATTTTACCATTATGGTGCAATCAAATTTCCCCCGCTGGAACTTCCAACGAGGTATTTCCCTTGGGACACCCCTTCCCTGCTGGCAGCCCTCTTCAATCCCAGAATCCCGAGCGGCCTCATTTTCTTTTGTTATGCTAATTTGTAGAGTCTCTATCCACCAATCATGAGGGAAGTAATGTGCACGTGATGTCTGCGATGGAAAGTAAACGAAAGCGAAAGTTTTTAATTGTCCATCTTGTCCATTTCTTAAATTTCAATTTATTCCTTCAACTGCTGAATGCTTGTTACCTGAACCAGAAAAAGTAAGTTCATGGTTTTATTCTTCTGATTGTACCTTCACGAATATAGTATAACTAATAATTTATGTCAATGGTTCTTTTTAAATGTTTTACAACTTTCATTTCAACACGGGCGTATGAAATCTCACTTACATAAAACCTCGACCATTTCGAAAGCAGGGTTCAGGTTGCAGATGACCAATTTTGATTAAAAATGGCGTTACTTTTTATCTTAATCGACAAGTAAGCTATCAAAATACAGCTGATCTTTTATAAGCTATTCAACACAAAATTTTGTGTTGTTTTCATTCGTTTTTTACACATTGAAAACTGATTTTTCTATGAGTGGATATTCACTTCCTTGTTCAACATGTAGTGTTTGTTGAATTAAAAACTCCAGCTCGCAAACATTTTTGTTTGTTTATTGATAATTAACATGTTCATCTGCAAACACTGTATACGTATTAACTTCCATCAGATTATTAATCATCAACATGGAAGAGCAAAAACTCTTTTTCTCGGTTATGGCACACGTTAAAGATGGGCATGTGTGCGCCTCAGTCTGCATGACGTAATTCCACTGACAAAGTAAAGTTTGGGTCAGGGGGGTCTTTAAGGTGGGCGTGTATGGGCCGTGTCATAAGGTACTGCGCAGGAGTATACATGACGTAATGATACTACCAGTGTAGAGTTAGGGTTGAGATTAGGGTTGGGGTTAAGGTTAGAGGTTAAGGTAAGGTTAGTCTTAACCACGCCAAGATATCTAGATTCGTTTTGGCAAGCATTTACTTGGGATATGTGTCCCTGATAAGGAGGAAAAACTAATATTTGCTAATTTTTCTAAGTCGGAGATAAACATTTTCCCAGTTCCATCTCTTTAGTGCAAACATGAAGTATTATGATGATATTATCTTGAAATATGAAGTGATATTTTGTCTTCCATCTGAGTATCTAATCTTTCTTTCCTCAATAGATAGTCCATTCAATTTCAGGCGTTGCATTTTATTGTGCTGTTTTCTATTAATGTATATTATTATAGTTCATATTCTGTCTTTTTTATTATATTATATTATTGGAAGTCTTTTCATTTTTGCCAGTTTTTTTTGCATTACGAAGCAAGTATATGCAAGAATGCGCTAAGCATGAAGTCAATGATGTAGAGCATGGTCATATTAAGCCACTAAGGCCCCCCTGGGAAGGAGGTATTCTTGTAAAATCCTGATAGGGGGTCCAGTCAGGGTTAAAGAGAGCCGAAGCTAAGATTAAAAAATCACCCTCAAATGTTAGTGTAGTATTTGCAGTAACCCTCAAGTGGTAGTCTAAGAACCAAATTTATGCCATCCGGTGGTATCGAGTAATAACAATGTTCTGAAAATGTTTCATAACAACGTGCCAAAAGAGTATTTATTTATTTAATTTACGTAAGTACCAGGTTTAAGAATTGGCTGCTCCTGGCTGTAGCATTCACGCCAAGTAGTTTTTAAGGTAACCATTTATAGTGAGGTTCTTTCTGCAAACAAAGTGCCCATTTCAGTTGGATCTCCGTGTTTGTTGAACACATACAGGCTGGGCACATATAGGCCTTTTTCAGTCCACGCGAACCTGTGAACCTCTCGGTATATAATTTGATAAGCTGCAAGTCCAGCTGCAAACAATTGATATCTATTATATTCTTTTCGATTATTAGAGATCAAGATGGATAAGGAACAAAAGTACTTCTTCAAGGTGGCAATAATCATTCTAGACCTACTTTCAGAGAACTTGCGTCAGTTGTTTGAAGAAAAGTGGAATTCAAAACACCCTAATGAAAACTGGGAAAATACGTCTATCAGCGGAAACCTGTTATTAAGCCGCATTCCAAGTCATGTAAGGAAACCAATGAAAGATATTTCAGAAAATTTGAGGAGTGGTGATGTCAAAAATTGGGATCCAACTACCCTTTTCTGGGTTTTTCAACAATCGGGATTAAATCTCATTCAACCAAGCCGTCCATTGGAGCAAATGACCTTTCCTTTGTTACACTCTGAATATTTGGACATAGCTAGAGGAATTCGAAATGAATGTTTTGCACATGCAACAAAGGCTTCCATTAAATTTAATGATTTTCGCTATATTGTTACAAAGTTCATGACTTTCCCTGAAAGCCTGTTTGGAATGTCATTCTATAAAGATCTTAATAAAATAGTGAAAGTGGATATTACAAAAACAAGAAGCGAACAACTCAAAAGTTTGCTTGAAGTACAAATGAAAGTCACTTCTGCATATGTTGAGTGGCTTGAAGATATCCAAATGGACATTGAAGCTCCAAAAGAAGTTATAAAAGGCTTGCATTTTATAATTATCTTGCATTGTGTGCATTCATGACATTTCAGAGGGATATTAATAAAGAAGAGATTAGTTGAAGTTTGTGTGAACTTTTCTTTGATGCCTTTTTTGTTATTTATTTCCAGGTGCTACACACATCGAGTATCATGGACCAGTCACATACATCAAGGTTTCTGACGAAGCATCCGCAACATTTGGCACTATTGAACAAGGTTAGTGTTTTGGCTAGGACAAATAATACTCAATGTCAATTAGACATCGTAAATGTTTTGTGTTGGCTTGCGTTGGCTTGCTTAAACAGCAAAAGGGAAACGAATGTCACAATGTGAGAATCACCATATTGATGTATTTTTTTGTGGAATTAGCAAACAACATGATGTAGTTATCGTTTTCTTATTGTATTTCTGATTTGCATTGGCCATTTATTAGGTTTTATCACTTCCATTGGCTACCAGCACGTAACCTTGAATATTTCAATAAGTGCTACTAATTTAGGAACTCCAAAAAACATTTTAAGAGGAAGAAATAATGTTTTAGTATTTCGTCATATGTTTGTCATTCGGTAATATCTTTGTTGTTTGTTGGTCATTCACTTAATTCGCATAAGTCATCAGGAATTTGATTTGCGAGAATTGGTTTGCTGCAACAGATTTTATATTCACTCAGATACTTTGTTACAAGTCTTAAAATCATATTAGAAGGAGCAAGATTTCATTGAAGTAGTTTCCATTAAGTAAATTGTAATTAAGGCAAGAGTTAATTATTAATAACTCAATATAGCTATTTGTTTAACAGGTACAACTCGCACATATGATACAGTTGGAACTGTGCTTGAAAATGTTTCTGGTAACAGTGAAGTAACAACTGGTTCTGCAACTTTCGCCTCTTCAAGCTTACAAGGTATTTTTCATAATTGTGCTTGTCATTTGTATTGTAGACTTTTTAAGATGATTCATGTTCAGATGAATTTTGGGTGTTTGAAGATTAGAGTGAGATGGGCACCCATGTAATATGAGGCCCATTAGCAGCCTAGTATTTGAAGTTTGGTGACTGAACAACAGGGATGGATAACCGTGTGGTGCATACACTTTCCTCCTTGCCCCCTAAAACCCCACTTTATTTCTCTAACCCCTCTCTACCCCTGTATATGGTGATGTTGTCTCCAAACCATCAACAATGCTATTTTTTGGGCCAAATGTCACATATAGCTTTTGAGTTTGACTCAATCCATGCTTGGTTCTAAACGTCTCCTTGCGTTTTGTTGACACTGGATGTGTAATGGCCCTAACCATTTTCTCTTTCTTACCTGTGACTGGATTGGAACTTAAATCAAATGTTTTTTTTTTTATAGATGTAAATGGAGATAAAGAAGCCGTTGTACGCAAACCTCAGTCTGCAAATGGTAAGTTTGCAAACATTCTTAAATCTGATTTTTAATTGGAAAGGATTCTGAAGTTAATTCTTGAGATATTTACCATTACTGTTCTTTTAATTCTAAAGATATTTATCATTTGTGCCATCTTGGCAAGGGAGGGAAATTGTCCACCAGTGCAAGCACGAACGTGTTCGAGGAAGCAAAATTTGCAAAAGGGCTTATGAGCCCCCGTGGCTAATTTTGTCTGATAAGTGGACCCCCTGACCAGCCAAAATCATTCGATTTTGCTGACAGCAAAATTTTGCTGCAGTCACATAAAAGTGAAGCTTCTTCATTACGTAACGAAAAACTCATGACAGCAAAAATGAAAAGTGTGTCAGCAAAAATGAAAAGTGTGTCACCAAAATTGTAAACTGCTGTCACCAAAATAAATGTTTTTGGCCAGTTTGGCGCGCCATACAAATGAGATGCCACATTTTAATTGCTTTGCTTTAGTTTGTTTAACAACAAAATTGAGAAGTTAATTGAGTGGGGGTAATGTTTCACCAGAGCAGTTATCTTTGTGTATTTTAGCAGAGATAGCAAATGACATTTATCCCTATCTATATCCATTTATGCAACTGTCTCAATCTATACCCATTTATGCAACTATATGAGGATAGCTGCATCTTGTCATTTGATTTGTTAACTTTAGTCCACCATAACGTGACGTTAGGTAGCTATTTATCAGCCATTCAAAACTACAATAGGTGAAAAAACTCCCTGGGACACTGAAAATTTCATTTGATAATGCTATGTTTCTGCACACTTTGTTCCCTGTGAACGGAATGCGAACCCCCACTCACCCCCCAAACAATGTTGTCTTGTGCACCAGTATTTTCTCATCACCAGGCCAAAATATCAGAGGAGAGTCTTATTAGAAGTGAAATTATTTCACTTAAGGTAGTTTCCATTAAATAGATTATATCGCCTAAATATTGCCTAAAATAAGGTGGATACACTTTTTTTTAAATAAGCAACTAGGGCTGGATTGACCCTAACATTAAGCAACTCGAGGGCTCAATTGAATTACTGTTAGCAACTTTCATGTTGTTTTGAAAATGTTTGGTTCTTCTATTTTTTACGTTGAAGTTCTTGACTAACATGTTTACACTTACTGTCTCTTACGTCTTGTGTTGTAGGCGTTACAGTTAATGATTTTGACCCACGAACTTAGGAGTGGTACCCCGGGGACAGGAGAGGCTGTTATAAGTACAAACAATTTTAAGCAACTTTTAAGCAACTTTGAGGGCTAAAATGTCCAAAATTTTAAGCAACTTTCAGGGCTGAACCAAAGTCTAGTTGCTTATTCATGTATTAGCAAAAAAAATTATAAAAAATTAACACTGCTTTTCGAAAAAAGTTGTAACATTTTGTCCTTCGTATGTTTTGGCGGTTTGACTTCAGTTTTGCGTTGCGCCATCTGAAACAATTTATTCTGCTGTTTAGTTTAATTATATTTTATAATGTTGGAAATCTTTTCATTTTCATTAGCTTTTTCCGGCTTACGAGAAAAGTATCGGAAGGATTGCTCAAGACACGAGATCAATTGTGTTGATACAATGGAAAATTGCATTATTTCACTGGATTTGGATATCAACGATTTTTCTGTGAATTTAAAGATAGTAGAAGAGGAGAAGATATGCACAGCTAAGGACCAGAGCTATCACGACGAATTGGAAAAGCACCGTCACTTATTAAAAGATAATGCGAAAGCTATTGAAGTTGGTGAATTGATGAACATGATTGAAGACAAGGAAAGAGAACGAATCATGTTTGTTGGTGGTTTAGCTGGAATTGGCAAGTCTGTTCTTGCCAAGAAAGTGGCCCTTGACTGGGCCTGTAAAGAATGCAGTCAGACACGCTGTCTTTTTTACATAGCATGCAGAGAATTGAACAGTTTCTTTCATGAAAGTGACAGAGATATTGAGGAATATTTGAAAGAACAGTTCGGAAATATGCCTTTCGACAATGTGGAAACCACAGTCTTTTTGATTGATGGTTTGGATGAACTTCAAGAACCTGTCAAAATTATGAAAGCGTTCACAGAAAAGTTCTCTAAATCAAGATTCATATTTCTTGGTAGACCACATGCGAAACACCATGTTAATTCCATCGGACAGAAGAGCCAAAAATTAGAAATACTTGGACTCAATGATGGCCAGATTGAAGAATACATTAAAAAGTTTCCTAAACTTTCAACAGACAAGAGTCAAGATGAATCTTCATTAACAGAACAACAAATTAATGAGGCAATTCAGAAATCGACAAATATATCTTACATTGCAACAATTCCTCAATTTTTAAATACAATTTGTTGTGCTGTCATGCTATCAGCAGAAGGGAAATCATTCACCAGCAAGAACGATCTTTATAGCTGGAGTTTATTTTTATTGATGAAACAGCACTTCAAAGACAAAGATCTGGCCAACAAAGCCGCTGGATGTGAAATCTTTTCTCATTATTCAGAGCAGTTGCTGGCGATATGTAGACAGGCATTCCAGCTATACAATTCAGGAAGCATTATCTTCAAAAAGACGGAGCTAGAGTGTAAGGATGAACAGTTTATTGAAGGGTTTCTATTGGGAATAAAGAACCCATTTGGAAGTATAAGTAAATATATGTTCAAACACCTAACTATCATGGAGTTCCTGGCTTCTGTTCACGTTTATCTAGATGGAAAAAGAATAGACTTACTAAAGAAGCTATTGAGGGAAGAGCGCTACGAAATTATTTCGTTTGTGTGCAGTTTTGTACGATTCAGTTTGATAAAGAAAACTTCATTTGAAGAGGATGATGAAATATCGTATCAATTAGTAGAAAAACTTGCCAATGGGAAAGAGGTTTGTGAACTTAGGTGATGTTGGTGATAGTTAATTAATATATGATATATTATCTGTTATAATATAAATAAATTATTATTAAATTTGCTGTCAGGTTGCAAAGAAACGTGGTGATGGAGTGATCACATATGAAGACGCGCAGAGCCTAATCCGTGACATTTTAAACCAGGTTTGTAATTTTAAATTCAATGCTACTGATTGTATTTGAAATTGTTTATTATATAGAATATTATTACATATACAAGTATAATTGATTTTTAATTATATCTTCTAACAGTTGCCAAATGATGAAATTCAGTTGAAAGTGAGATTTCTGGCCGACTGTTTTATTGCAAGCGACAAAGTCCGTGATGTGAAATTCTTGGTAGAACTGCTGAAGTCAATAAAGCCAAGTTCAAATGTCGACGTGAAGCCCAACGCCTTTGATCAATCAAATTTGTTATCCATTCTGAAGTTGGCGACTGGAAATAAAGTGGCAAATTCTGAAATCAAGAATGCATTCAGTGGGATTAAATTTGATATAGATGATTTGAGAGAGATGGAAATCCTTGATTACGCTTTGTGGATCGACATTGACTGGGTTCTGTTGAAAGATGTAAATCATTTCACTGAAGACCAGTCAATGTTGGTCCACCGCAACGTGGCTTTCTGTGGGGAAGTTTATTTTTATAACTGCAAGGTCCCTTTGTTCACCACCAATGCGAATGAATCAACAACAAAAATGAAATTGAAATGGTTGGGAATGGCCTCAATGAAAATTGACCAATCAGAGGTCAGCTCAGCCGCCAATCTATTTTGTTTGGCGGAAATGGTTGAGTTGAATGATGTTCGGGTTGGTGGAAAGGAGTTTGAAGAGATAATGGAGAAAGTGTTTCAACTAAAGCCACGCAGGTTGGAGAGGATGAAGTTAGAGTATTGCCCATTGGTGAATCATGATTTAAAGCAAAAGGTAAGAACATTATTACTTGTATTGTCACTGTCTATATTTCATATATATGGATTAACATTACCAGGTGGTTAATTATTTTATCAATTTATTACTTTGAACTTCAATTACATAATATTATAATGTTGAAGAAATAGTTTTAAATAGTTGAAGAAGTTTTAAATGTGATGAGTAATTGGCGCCGAAAATTTCATGTTTTGACTTGCAATTTCATGTATTATAAACAATATAATAGCAATCATAAAATAGTAAAGAAAACATATATGATAAAATATATCAAGAATTATTTTGAATTTACCAACCATTTCATATATTCAATGTTAATGCTGGTTTCATGCGTTGTGAATTAAACTTTGAAATGGCGCCCGTTTTGTATACAAATTTCAAAGTCAAAACTTTGTTAGTTCTAATTCTCATTTCACGGTTCCTTGATTTGATATCACTTGAAGCCAAGTAATTTTTCTATAGAATTCTGTGCTATTTTAATACTTTATAAAAATTGTATCATCAATTTAGTAATGAAGGAAGGATTTAAAGTTTTGGAAGTTTTAAGTTCTTGACGGATTGCGGCTTTAAATCTGATGAATGCATTTATCCAACTTTTGAATTTGCTAAGTTTTTGTTGATTTTTGAAGAGCATTAGCTAGCAACTCTGGTACAAAGCTTTAGCAACATTTATATAGTTTTAAACTCAAAAGTTCATAATTGTTGCTTAATTTCAAGTATTTGTTTGAAATTGATGGGTTTTTGCTGAATATGTTAGCAAAATTTCTTGATATTTAGTTTTGTGTTGGGCGGCGGTAAAATATTTACATCCTTGCGGGTCAACAAATTCTCAAATGTTTTCGAAATTATTCTGCACCAACAATATACAGTTGTGTTTAATTGTCATTTGTCCATCATATTGGGAATTATAAAGAAGAACTTCAACATTTACTCATTAGTTAATTAAGACCTCATTTTTGGAATTCATTTGCGATGCTGTTTCATAAATCGGAGTTGTAATTTTTTGTTCAGAACTTGGCCGAAGATCTTAGACTTGTTTTTATACTATTAGATTAAGGTTGTTAATTTCTGTCTTCGTTTTAAATCAGCTAGGTGTTGTGCATTGGTAAACTGTTGTGACATAATATTTCAGCCAAAACTATTAAAGCCTGGTACTCACTTGAGGTTTATCACGATAGCGATAACGATTACGATAACGAATAAATTCCTTGCCTGCGGGTATCATGTACTCACTGTCATTCGCATTTGTCGTTATCGTGAAGTAAAAATGGCGGTTGAAGGAAGCAAACTGCTTAAAATCAACCAAAGCGTTTGATTTCATTTCGCAAACGCTCAGAAAATGATCAGAAAGTTAAAGAGCGAAGAAAGGAAGGTTCTGGGTTAGAGAAACAGTTTTAAAATTAAATCTTTCAAAAAAGTCACGGGTTGGGACCAATAATCGAAAGATAACGATCCCGAATTTTGTTAAAGATATTTGCAAATGTGAAAAGAACATTTGTGCCAACAATTTACTGTTGGGGAAGCAAAAACAACAGCAAAAGATACATTTTACATGAAATTTTCTGTGCCCCAGACACTGTTTTCCCATCATAAAATTTTCGCATTCCACAGAACAAAAGACGGATCACGATTACCACGAAAAAATATCAAAACTTTTCCTTTTCTATTCGTGGTAATCCTACCGGTTTTATCACGAAAATCGGACATATCACGATTACAAATTATGTACTCACTTGGTTTTATCACGAATACAACCTAATCGTTATCGTTATCGTTATCGCTATCGTGATAAACCTCAAGTGAGTACCAGGCTTAACTGCTTGTTTTTCAATTCCAGATGAGAGAGAATGGAGTAAGAATCATTGAACTTGGTAAGTGAACTAAAATGTTTCAACTATTTTGTACAATGCTGTGCGGCTCTTCTCTTGACATATATAATTTATATTTTCATTTATCATGCTAATCATGTGCTCTTTTAAATGGTGAAATAAATACCAAGTTATAATTTATTGTTACTTGACAACTTCAAATGCAACAGGATTTCCATGTCCAGTGGCTTATGTTATGTTATTATTTTATTAATTCCCAATCGATCATTTGATTTCTATTCGTAGGGGCAAGATCAATCCTACTTTTGTGTCAACCAGACAGTCGTAACTTTGTTCTTCAACTGAAAGAAAAATTGGATGATAAGAATGGTTATATTGCGATGGATGACAGCATTATAGAGTTTAAAAGACGATATAATAAACTCCCTTACATTCTGGTTGTCTTTATTCAACATCAAATTCTAGAAGAGATTGAGAGAGATATTCTTTTTGCCCAGGTAAATGGTTTTGCTAACACGAGTCTGTATTTGTGTTTCATATTCAGTGGATAGTTGTATCATCTATTTACTCTGTTTTTCTTTCCTTGGTTGTCTTTATCAAATTTATTTATCTTTAACTATAGGACGAAGAGATTATAATTCTACTTGTGAAGTTGGAAGCAGATTTTCATCCATGTAAAGCGCTTAGTTCTGTTTTTGATTCAAGCTCGTGTTTGGACTTTACAGATAAACGAAATAATGCCGAAATGGCTACAATTGAATTAAATCAGACGATATCAGCTATAATGGGTAAGTTAATTATCATCAATAAAGATTAGAAAGTTTTTCATCAACACTCCGAGAATGAAATTGAACTTTGACAATAATATTTCGATAACAATGAAAATTTGTTTAGTTGAGAATTCAATCTTTGTGAATACAATGAAATTAACAAAGTGCCGTCTTTTTAAGATTACAAAATATATTACAAAATTTATAGCAGGTAGAATAGGTAAAATAATTTGTTTTCATAAACGAAAAGATAGCATTGCTGTGTCGAGTGTTATGTTTTGATTATGTTTAACATATTGATTGTACTAATGTTGCATTTCTTGTATCATTTGATTATTATTGATTTTTTATTTCCAGACCGAAAGTTCATCGTAATTTCGAATGCGCCTGGCAACCAGGTCGAAGCAATTCAAATTAAACAGAAATTTGCAGATGAAATTGGTTGTCCCGTGTTTGTTAATATTAAGTTAAGGAAGTATGAACCTCGAGTTGTTGTCGTTTTATTGACTGATGGATACGAAGAATCTCAACAATGTAAGGAGATGATGAAGTATGCTGAGGTAAGGTTGTCAGTTTCTTATTGCTGTATGATTATTTATAAAGTTCATTCCTGTCTATTGCTCTAATATGTTTAATCAGTCTGTTTGTTTTAGCATGTTGATATACTTTATTATGTTGTTTTCTTTTCTTGTATTTTTAGTCTTGGAGGAAGCCAAAGATTATAGCAGTGAAGCTGGATAATAACTTCCAGCCCGGCGACGAATTGAATAACATAGTAAGAGAGAGTACGTGTATATGCTGGACTGACAAAACAAATTTTGACGCGAACTTCGCAAAGGTGAAGGAAGAGATCAACGTTAGATTTGGTAAGTGTTTTGTTCTGTTATAAGTCAATCTTATATGAAACCTATATATCTCAATAATTTGCTATATTGTAATATCAATGAAAATAAGCAATGCTACTAATCCAAGTATGGTACTATATCGAATAACAAATATTCTCGTTTGACTTTCTTTGTGACTGGAGTAGGATAGATGTTAACAGTGACTTGAGGCAAACAATTCTTCCTAATTTTAATCTGGATTTTATCGGTTAAAGTGCTCTGCTGTTTTTTTATTAATTTCCAATTCAATAAAACTCGATACGGTGATTTCAGATTTTAAAATATTCATTTCCAGAAACTATTGTAAAGGGTTACATCACTTCAACAAATTCTTGACAATATTGACATCATTTTTATTTATATCAATTTTGTTGTTTTCATATTGAAATGAGAAAGAAGCCAATTTTAACATCTGAATGTTTCCTTTTTTAGCAACGCGGTGAATTTAAAATGACACAAATGAAGTCAAAGATATAAAGGGATTTTGTAAATACGTAGGATATGAACAGTATCAGCGAACAAGTTTTTATTCTTATCATAAATAATGACTCTTTAATATTTTAATATTTTTATTTATAATCACACAAACAGAGTGAACTTTATTATTCATTATTCACCATCGTTCTACAATAAAGAGTTAGGTTAGGAAGGAAGAACCTTCCTAAGAGTTAGGAAGGTTCTCGACTCAAGCACCGTGAGTTCATTCTGTGAGATGTAAGCATAATTTTTTGCTTTGCTTCTGCACTGCGGTTTGCTGACCTTGCGTAGGAGCATGAATTGGTTGTTGCTACTTTAGACTGCCCATAATGGATTAGTAAGAGTTTCATACAGTGAGTATACAACTAAAATGAAAACATATTATAGGCTATGCTATTGTTGTTGTATGCAGACTCACCGTGTTTACAAAAAACAGTAAAGACTCCGAGCAGCAGGAATGGATGACCTTTGTAATTTTACTGACAACCCGATTTAGGTTCTTGCGTTTTTCTTTGGTCGACAGCAAAAATTCTTCTTTCCCTTAATTTTGGTAGGTTTAGCCAGTGGTTTAATATTCTTTCCTTTTGGCCAAGAGGAGCTGCAAATTGTGAGTCAACCAAGGAGGCAATGTCTCACACAATATTAACCATCCGTTTTAAAACGTTCTTTATTGCATTGGAGGAGAACACGTTTTTAATTGCAAGGCCCAATGAGAAGAGAATGGGAAATTTTAATTGTAATAGTTGAATGGATCGTTGTATATTGGGTGGCCTTCTGATATTTTTTCAACCAGAGCAAGAATATCATAATCCGGATGCAAAAACCCAGAAATGGGAGAGACTTCAGTTAAGCCACCAATGAAGCTTGACCATTCCGCTGGCGATCTAAAAACAGAAGCTTGAACTACTTTTCTTGTTGGAATTTCTGTTATTAATTGTTGAAGCTCTAGCCTGCAGATGGTAAGATTATCTATTGTTTTGAGGAGAAATATCATCCTGGAGGCCTTTAATGGTTCTTATTGGTCTGCTTTGTAACTGGAATTTTTTGTAAACAGAGCAGCTATCAATTGAATTGAATTGACGGGCATTGTCGTCCAGCGGTCTTCAAACTCGTTGTAAATGAAGTTGCCAAATATAGTCTGGAGATAACGTTTCCGGTACCCAGTATGCCTTGCTGAGCCAGGGGGAGTATAAAAGCTCAGCCACATGAAGTTTGAGGCCTTTGATATTGGTTTGTGGAGAGGAAGAATATCTGGATGACTTGGAAGAAATGTCGAAGAAGAACAACGAAGAAAATCATGGAAGCTGATGCAACGTGACAAAGATGGCGGAAATTTGTAGTTGGACTTTTCTTGTCTTTCAAGACTTCGGTGATTAGTAAATATGTCAATTGGAAAAAAGCCTGCAAGCTGATAGCTTGAAAACGTTCCAAATGCCTGGAGAATTTATACGACCCTTCTTCCTTCAGCCAAGTAAGCTTTTTGACTTTGTAGGATGCTTTACGACTATCATTTCTCTTAAATTCATCTATTTAGAGCTATTTATTACTTGACACGTTCTTGGCAGCAAAACATGATGACGTTATTAAATCAGTCTAAATTTATTTTTCGTTTTCAGGAATATAGATGCAGCTGGAACACGTTCTAAATGATTGGAAACACTATCCGAAGTTTCTTGACTTGGTGAGGTAAGCTTTTAGGACTATCACTTCTGTATTTTAAGCTATTTTTCTTTTTGACTGCTCTCTGGTCACAAAATTTAAGATTAGAAGAGATCTCTTCGAATGAACTTATGAAAAATGCTGAAATTGTTTGTATTTGAAATTCTGGGCGAATATTCAACAATGCAATAAGCGAATCAAGAATGGTATACAATGTTCATTTTATTTCGGGGAATATTTTTCTGTAATTAACAGTTAATTGTAACATCACAAACTTTATTAATCTTTAAGTTTTTATTTATCTACAGAATGGTATAATAAAAGAAAAGCTGATGGTTAAGAAGCTGGTGAAAATATCGGAAGTATCTTCTTCGTTTTCCGCCAAGCAATCTTCGAGTAGGCCAGTTTTCATTTGAAACTACGTGACTTGCATTATTTAAAAGATTTCTGTAATGTTAATTCTTTTTATTTCATTTTTCGGCATAATCATTAAGGAAGAATGTACAATCTGATGGTAGAATATGTTGTGGAGCCATAGGCGCCGACTACGTGGGGGCTCAAGGCCCCTCTGGAAATTTCTATGGGGGGCTCAGCCCCCCTGGGAATTTTGTTTGGGATCTGATAAAACACGTTTATAGAAACACTAATCAAAGAATTGAACTGATGTTAATATCTTTTTTATTGCAATGTTTTGTGTTTTATTATACATAATACATATGTATATTGTACGTTATTAAAAGTGACAGGGAGTTTTTCTACCTTTTTATTTTTCCAATTTTTTTTTTAATTTTGAGCCGTCCCTGGGAAAAATAAAAGTCGGCGCCTATGTGTGGAGCTTTCTATGTTCGCTTATCGCCAGTTTACTTGAACGGGAAAAAGAATAATTTAACTTTTTATAGGTCGAAGTAATTTCTTTGTCTCGTATCTTTATTTTGTTTGTATCTCAGGGAGTCCATTGTTTACAAATCACCTATTAATGCAGGAAGCCACTGAATAGCGAATTTGGATATAATAAGTATTATAAGTCTGAAAAAGTGGGAGGAAGTAACAGAGAACAGCAACAACATATAAAACTTTTCAATTTATGTATTCAATAAAATTTTATGTATTCATTCAATGTTAACATCGCAAACATAGTTGTTTTTATTGGAAATATAAAATGAATTGTCCATTATACAATCTTTAGTTCTTTATAATCATCTTTTTTGTATTTTTCTGGCCTTTCTCGTTTCGTTTTTAGATTTGGGGTCGAAGCTTCTATTTCACGGATGATCAATCTACAAGTTAAAATAGATAGTTAAAACATATAGTATTTCGATTCACAACAAATGTAGCATAAATCTGTATAAATTTAAATCAGTAGTATGAAAGACATTAAACATTGGATCTACATTACTAAAGATATTTAAAAAAAATTATTCAATTGCTTAAATACAGCTTCAATTTTTGTCTTACCTTACAAGATGTGGTTCTATTCTCACTTTTCTTTCATCACATCCCCAGATGGACGAGGCCTGAAATTGAAACAACACATGTTAATATATATCAAATTATGTCACTATTTGGCATAATTTATGTTAATACATGTAACCATCATAATTTCAATGAGTTAGAATGAACTATGCATCGAAGCTGGCATTACTGAACTATTTTTTTACCTTGGTGACTTGTGGTTTCGCATCAGAATCAACCAACACATAAAATTTGATTTTATGTTCATAGTACATGATTTAAGAATTCAAACGAAATTCAAATCAAATCTTCAAATCTAATAATCAAATCTATAATTAAAGTCCTTTAAAATCAAACAACTCAAGTCAAAATAAACAACTCTTTGTCCTGACAGCTCCATCTTGGTCGTTAACATCCTCTCAGAAAAAAGTCGCAAAGATTGTATTCAAAAAGAATAAACTTTCATACGGTAATTCCAAGATTTTCATCATAAAGGAACAATCTATTTATTAATTCCTTACAACTGACGAACTCAAACTCTTATGTTACTCACGAAATTCAAATGAAACTTGCCTCCAGTTTGAAAATATTTCAATCCTGTTTTCACGGTAAATGGCATTCATGAAAGCTGAAAGCAAATTTAGATTCACTTGATAAAGCATCATATTTTGCAGCCAAAAAGGAGTGGAAAGTAAAAATAGCTCTAAATAGATACATTTATAAAAAATGATAGTCCTAAAGGCTTACCTTACTAAATCAAGAAATTTCGTATAGTCTTTCCAGTCATCTAGAACGTTCTCAAGCTATATCCACGAAAACGAAAAGGAAATTTAGATTGACTTGATAAAATATCATATTTTGAAAGCACCGACAAGTAAAAATAGCTTTAATTAGATACATTTAAGAGAAATGATAGCCCTAAAGCATCCTACAAGGTCAAAAAGCTTACGTGAGGAAGAAAGTTCGGATAATTTCTCCAGGCATTTGGGACGTGTCCAAGCTATCAGCTTGGTGGCTTCTTTCCAATTGACATATTTACTAATCACTGAAGTCTTGAAAGACAAGGAAAACATAGTCCAACGACAAATATCCGCCATTTTTGTTACGTTGCATCAGCTTCCATGTTTTTCTTCGTGGTTCTTCTTCGACATTTCTTCCAAGTCATCCCGATATTCTTCCTCTCCATAAACCAATATCAAAGGTCTCAAACTTCACGTGGCTGAGCTTTTATACTCCCACTGGCTCAGCAAAGCGTATTGGGTACCGGAAACGTTATCTCTAGACCATATTTGGCAATCTCACTCACATATTAACCGGAAATACCAATATTCTCGTGCGCCACATGAACCAATCAGAGGAAAGAAAGAGCGTAGATACCGCTGGGCAATGGGTTCGATGTCGTTTAACATTGAAAACAATTTAATAAACGCATGCGTACTATCGGAGCCCCCACATGTGCCCAAACAATAAATTTGGAAAGTAATCTTGGTATCAAATAGAGTAAGATTTATTAACACTTTCTGTTGAGGGTGCCGAAACTTCCATTTGAGAAACTTAGGCTCTTGAAGAATACTTCTTTGAGAAATTTCGGTTATGCTTTCAACAATTAAATTCAACACAGTTCAAATGAAGTAAAAATAATTGTGAAAACTTGAAGAAGCCGATCTGTAAATAAACCGGTTCCAATAAAATTTCGCCAAAGAACGGCGAAACCCTATCTTCCCCGGGGGAACCTGTAATGGTAGGCAGATTGACCCAAGAAACAGCGAGTTATTTATGAAACAAGTGTCTCTTGATCATAATCAATTCGTTAACAGAACTGACAGAACGAAAACGATAGAACTAACTAACTGAACAAATTACAGCGTTTAAATACAAAATTAGAATTACGTAAATTAATAAAAGAACCAATAGAAATTGAGAATAACAGGAAAGATGAATAAGAAATGAAAGATTGAGATATGCATTCATGGCTATAACGAAGTAGAAATATACGTAAAATATGACTAATCATAAGAACCGAACAAGTTGAAAAACAAGTTAGTCATGCGAGAAAGGAAAGAAAGATTATCATTGAGTAAAGGGTGTGAGGCAAATATTAAACAAAGAAGAAAATATATCGTAATGAATGAACGAAAAAGAGTGTCGTGACATACCTCCCCTCTACGTTGAAACGTCCCCTGTTTCTACATAAACTACAAAATAATATTTTAGTTATACTCGACACGATTAGTTAATACAAATCTACTGAAAGAATAAAATAATACATATATTTTCTTGCGACATTGTCCTTGGTTAATCAGATTCATCATTGTTTGAATCAACATTGTCCAATGTTTCTGTTGGTCTTGCTTCACGTTCTAAATACGGTTTTAATCGATTTACGTGAACGATTGACTTTTTACGTGGACCTTGGTCCAACTCAACATTTACTGACGATAGCTTTCTAATTATCCTGAAAGGTCCATTCCATAAATGTGATAACTTAGATACAAGACCTTGTTTAACCTGTGGAGTATAAAGCCAAACTCTATCTCCTACCTCAAAGTTAACATCTCGCGCATTTTTATCGTAAGAAGCGGTTTGTTTGAACTGCGCTCGCTCTATGCTTTGCTGAGCTACATAGCGTGCTTCTTGTGTGCGACGAATTACTTCTTGTTTGTAGTCGTCTACTGATGCGTATTTACTGATTGGGGCTGTTAATACAACATCAAGCGGTAAACATGGATCTCGACCATAAACAAGATAAAAAGGCGTTTCCTTAGTTGAATCTTGCATTGCTGTACGATATGCAAATAGCGCAAATGGAATAAATCTATCCCAGTCTCTTTGGTGCTTAGAGACATACATGGAGACCATAGTGCAAAGAGTGTGATTAAAGCGTTCTGTGAGACCATCGGTTTGAGGATGATATGCGGTCGTATTGATCTTCTTGACTGTAAAAAGATCACACACTTCCTGCACTAGCTTAGATAAGAAATTCTTACCTCTGTCAGACAGTAAAGTGCGAGGTGCTCCGTGTCTACAGATAACTTCTTCTACAAATAACTTAGCTATAACATCTGCACCTGTAGTTCTAACTGCAAATGCTTCTGGCCACTTGGTCAAACTGTCTGTGAACACAACAACATAACGATTACCTAGATCTGTGGTTGGTAATGGTCCTAATACATCAACACAAACTCTATCAAATGGTCCTTCTACTGGAATACTAAGCATAGGTGCTGTTGCTGTCGGTTTAGGTGATTTCTTGGATGCACAATTCTTGCATGTCTCTATCCAATGAGTTATGTCCTTGTACATTCCTTCCCAAAAGTAACGTTGTCTGATCTTGTCGTACGTCTTTGCTATTCCTAAATGACCTGACACTACGTCGTCATGCATACTCGCAAGTACATGATCTATCAAACTTCGTGGAACAGCTAACTGACATCGGGTTTCTTGTCTACGGTACGGCGTAGTAGGACTGTACAAATGATACAAAATATCATCTCTTACGACATACTGATCTGCTTTCGATATGATCTTGCGATCATCTGAAGAATTTCCTGGTAACTCTCCTGACTGTAAATACTTCAGTAATTGAGCTAGACTTGGATCCTTAGCTTGTAACTCTCCCATGTTTGCTAATTCAAACTTAGGCTGTGACTGTGTAACCACATTTACTATCGGCATTCGTGATAGTGCATCTGCATTCGCATTACATCGACCTGGCTTGTATTCTACCTTAAAATCATAAGCTTTCAAAAACTCTGTCCAACGTGCTAATCTACCCTCGGGACTCTTTAAAGTAAAAAGCCACTTTAACGGATTATGGTCTGTGAAAATCGTAAACTCTCGTCCATACAAGTAATGTCTGAAATACTTTACTGACCATATTACTGCAAAGGCTTCCTTCTCTATAGTAGACCAATTACGCTGCGTTGGGCCTATAGCTTTACTGGCATAAGCTACGACAATTTCTTGACCATTACGAAACTGTCCTAACACTGCACCAAATCCTTTATCACTAGCGTCTGACTGAATATAAAACGGAAGACTAAAATCTGGAAATTGCAAGATTGGAGACGACATGAGTGCTTCTTTCATGTCACTAAATGCTTGCTTCTGCTCTTCACTCCACTCAAACTGAATATTCTTCTTACTGAGACGATACAAAGGTTCTGCTCTAATCGAGAAATCCTGTATGAATTTCCTATAGTAGCCTATCAATCCTAGAAACGATCTAAGCTGCGAAAGGTCTTGCGGTACGGGAAAATCGCGTACTGCATTAATCTTGCTCTCATCTGGAGATAAACCATCCCTAGACACAACGTGTCCTAAATACTTAACGTGAGAAGCACAAAAACTGCATTTCTTAACTTTTAACTTCAGTCCTCCTGACTCTAAACGTGACAATACTGCTTCTAATCGGCCTAAATGCTCTTCAAACGTACGAGAAAAGATAATGATATCGTCTAAATATACGAGACACGATTCCCAATTTAATCCTGTGAGTAATATCTCCATTAATCGTTGGAATGTAGCTGGCGCTCCACAAAGACCAAAAGGCATAACTGTAAATTCCCATAATGAATTTCCAGTTCCAGGTGTTGTAAAAGCTGTCTTGTGCATATCTTCTTGCTTAAGCGGAACTTGCCAATAGCCTGATGCTAAATCTAACGTTGTGAAATACTGAGCTCCACCTAATGTGTCTAATGTTTCGTCTATACGCGGTAAAGGATAAACATCCTTGCGTGTCACGGCATTTACTTTACGAAAGTCTACACAGAATCTAGTGCTACCATCCTTTTTACCAACAAGCACCACAGGGCTCGACCACGGACTCTTTGATGGTCTAATGACTCCACGTTTTGCCATGTCCTTAACATGCGCGTCAATAACCTTACGTTGCGCTTCGGGTACTCTATAGGGTCGCTGGTAAATGGGTGCGTGCTGCTGTGTATCGATAGCATGCTCTAGAATATCTGTACGCCCTAAGTCCTTATCTGACAACGCAAAAACATTAGCATATTTCTTAAGAACAACCTTTAGCTTATCCTGTTGCTCAACCGAAAGATTATCTGCGGGTAACTCTATCTTATCGAAAAATGACGTGTCGGTTTTATCATTATTACATGACGTACTATGAATGTCTGTTACTGACGTCATTTTACCAATCGCCGTGCGTGGTTCTAGGGTAACGGCTTGCATGCCGGGATTAACCAACATTATGGGAATCTCCCCTTGCTCAGGCCTAACAATAGACCTAGCAGCTAGCACGTGTGACGATTGATATAATGAGTCAGACATTTCAAATAAACCCGTCGAAAAACAACTCGAATTTACTGGTAGCTTAACCATACACTGTGATCTCGGAGGAATTTCTAATTTCTCAAGCAACTTAATATCCCATGAACAATCTGAGGCATCACTGATCATCTTAGTTGTCTCCGAATTCCATTTCAACAAACGTTCGGACATATCAATGGTTGCACCAACCCGGGTAAGAAAATCAGTCCCAAGCACACAGTCGTGCTGAAAACCAGAACAAACGTAAAAATCCTGGAATGCCACATTTTTGCCTATCTTCAATGAAGCAGACAAAACTCCTTTAAAAACTACGGGCTCCCCGGTCACTGAAGTGGCATTCACATTCCCCGCCTTAATAGGAATGTGGGCAAGGTGGGCATGTTGAAATGATTCGTTAACAATGCTCATTGATGCACCAGTGTCCACCAAAATATTCGCAGGCTTATCATTAATGTATCCCTTAACTACGCTTGACGGACCACACAATAAAATTTCTGAAACTACGTTTTCTACAATACAGGGTTTACTTTCTTCAATTACAAGTAGAGGCTTTGATTTTTCCTCTGCTACCTGACCTCCACGACCAGTAGCAGACTCTAGTTTCCCTGATCCTTATCTTCTACAACACTGTTGGGCCTCAGATGGGGGTGCTTCTTCCAACATTTTCGCTCAAAATGACCCGGTTTTTCACAATAGTTGCAAAGTGACTTACCATTTGCCATTTTGTTGTTTCGTCTTCCACCAAACTTCCGTTGAGATTCGCCGTCCTCTTTCTTTAGAAGCTTTCCTAGCAAGCCGATTATCTCTGTCATCTGATCCCTTTGTTGGTCGTTCCCGTGGTTGACCACATTGATGGCTTGGCTGTCTTCTAGGCTTTCCTCTCTGAGTGCAATCCGAATGGCATCCGAGAATGTTTTCGGATCGGCCATCGTTACGCGGTTCATCAGCTTTGGCCGCAAACCCAAAATGAAGTGCTCTCGGGCCGTCATCTCAATTATTTCACTGCTTGCGTCACTGGGAAAGGAACGAAACACGAGCCTCTGAATCACTGACGCAAATTCGTTTACGGTCTCGCGTCGTCCTTGCTTTCTCCCAGCCAATGTGCTGTACGCAGACCTTCTCATGTCTGCCGGGCTGAACCTCTCGATCAGCGATTTCTTCACGGCTTCGTAGTTGGCCTTTTCTTCTTCTGGTACCTTCTCGAAATGGTCACCAGCTGGTCCTCTCAAATATGCGGACACCATCCTGCCACATTTCGCCGTGTCCCATTCGTTGGCTCTTGCTATTCTTTCGAACGAAGCAAACCAATCAATTACGTCGTCGTTGGGGTAACCATAAAAACGGTCTGGATGCACCAGAATCGAACGACTTGCTCCAACGTTGATCTGTGCATCACCACTGCCACTCGCCTCGTTACTTGTTGCCGTTCCCCTTCTCGTAGTCATTCTTCTTGAAAAACGTTTGAACGCACAACCTTCAGCGCTGGCTAGAGATCTTAGGTTTTATTTCACCTAGCCTCTAATTAATCGAATCCTACCTCTGTCACCAATTGTAATGGTAGGCAGATTGACCCAAGAAACAGCGAGTTATTTATGAAACAAGTGTCTCTTGATCATAATCAATTCGTTAACAGAACTGACAGAACGAAAACGATAGAACTAACTAACTGAACAAATTACAGCGTTTAAATACAAAATTAGAATTACGTAAATTAATAAAAGAACCAATAGAAATTGAGAATAACAGGAAAGATGAATAAGAAATGAAAGATTGAGATATGCATTCATGGCTATAACGAAGTAGAAATATACGTAAAATATGACTAATCATAAGAACCGAACAAGTTGAAAAACAAGTTAGTCATGCGAGAAAGGAAAGAAAGATTATCATTGAGTAAAGGGTGTGAGGCAAATATTAAACAAAGAAGAAAATATATCGTAATGAATGAACGAAAGAAGAGTGTCGTGACAAACCTATGATACGTGCCGAGCAGCCACTAAAGCTCACCCTCTTTACTCATTTTACCAATGCAGATGTTAGAGCAAGAAATATCGAAACGAAAATAGCTTTAAATTCCCCCAGTGGCATTTTGCACAAGCAAGGGTCACCAACCCTCTTTGCTGTCACCTGGAGTCAAAGAGGGTTTCCGTGCACACTTTAAATGCGGGAATGTCAAAATATGAAGTACAATACGCATGCGTCAGAGCAAGGACCAATTATTGGAGATCAAATTTCAAAATTACGAGTGCACATTAAAATGAATTTTCAAACTAGCAAATGATTTAGGAGAAATACCTTGAATTTAAAAGAATTTACAACTGAATTAAACTAGCTGTTAACATTGTTAAAATGAGTGCTGCTGGGATGTAAAACCAATAATCATGACTAACACATTGATTAAAAAGATATGTTTTGAAATGGGTGAGGCCAATAAAATATGGAGAGGGAAGTGTAGACAAAAGCTTCAGGTGTGCAAAAGAATCTGTCCTTTTAGGCACAGCATATCCCAAACCAATGTCAATTGAGAAAAAAGTCTTTCCATTTATGGCTGCTGACAACGAGCTCTATGCGATAGATCTATCAGGTGATCTTAAAAATATTCTTAAATAGCTATTCGCGGGAAATCTGGGTGCACTAAAATTTGAACAATTGCTCCTAGAGAGCTGGGAATTGTCTCAACGTGATCAGTAGGACCTGTTTAATATAATTCGCTTCCTTGTGAGTCATTTTTCAGTCTATTTCAAAATTTGAATTGTTCAGTACCCATTTCATGTATGATAGAAAGTTTAAATAGTAACCTATCGTCACCGCAGACCATTGTTCTACTCTCAAACTGGCTAAGATATGGAGAGTGCTTCGTCGGCTATAGTCTGAAAGCCGATAACCCAATATGTACTGGTAGAAAATACTCAGGAAGAATACATCCAATTTGCTGCATTGTGCCTGTACTATCCAATACTCAGAAAAACCCAAAGAATTGAGAAGTAGCGGAATGAGATTAAGAAGGGAGTAGACCTCACCTTACCCGATGTGGTTGGGGCTAACTAACTGGCTCTGAGTGGCCGGATCTGCAGGCCTTCCATCGAGAAACGTATCGTTTTTACTTTTCCTGCCCGGTTGATGTGCTGAACGTGTAATAGTTGAGTGGGGAATGGCAGAGCCAGAGACTGCGGAAAAAGGAAAGGAAAATGATGGAAACAAACAGGTAAATTCTTAGAAGAAGGCCCCCAGATCCAGCCACTCAGAACAGATCAGCGTGAAGCCGCGTATTAAGACCCTTAGTTGGGTCCCCAAGTGGCTGGTAGAGGGTTGTAAGGAAAGTCTATGCAAGAATTGATAAAATCAGAGAAAGACTTTGCGCAAGCAACCAAATAAAAAGAACAAACACGAGGAAGGATAAAGCAAATAGTATAATTAAACAGGAATGAGATTCGAAAATACTTCAAGATAATGTGACAAAACCATTATGAAAACTAAATGAATTCGTAGCAAGGAGTAAGAATTAGATAGCAGGTCGTTCTGTGAGTCTCATCATACTATGACATCACAGCACCTTTATAAGTAGTAAGCCAGGTATAATACAGGTCTCTCTGTAAGTCGGAGCAGACTATGACATCATAGTACTTTCATAAGTATTAAGCCCAGGTATAATACAGGTCTCTCTGTAAGACGGAGCAGACTATGACATCACAGCACCTTCATGAATATTAAAAGTCATGTATAATGCAGGTCTTTCTGTGAATCCATCACCTTGTGAGTATAGTATATATATGCTAACGAGCAGCCGCTTTTTTAATGTTTAAGGATTCAAAGGTCGGATTGGGATTCGATGTTAAATGTTTAAGGAAAAGGATTATGGATTGCAATTGTGTAAGGGAAAATTTGAAAGATAATGGATTTGTGATTAAATTTAAAAAAGAGTTGTAATAAAAAGGTAAAAGGGTGAATATTGTAGAAGGAATTTAAAAAGTGTGGTGAAGTTTTAGGATGGAGGAATTAAGTGCAAGTGAATGTGTTGAAGCAGTAAGGGAATTTGAGAAAGCTGAAATTGATCAAGCAGAATTTTATAAATGGTATAAATTGTTCATAAAGGTAGTAAAGATGATTGGAGTAGATTATGAAAAAATGTATAATGAATTGAGAGAAGAATTTGATGAAGTAATTGATAATTTGGAAACTATTAAAAAGAATGTTGGAAATGAAAGTTTGAGATGCGCTTGGTGGTTGTTGTGGGTTATGGATATGAATATTCCATTCATGTTATGGAAAAAATATGTGGTTGTTTGAAGAAGATAGAACGATATGATATAGCAAAAGTGATAGAAAGATTTTTAGTTGGCTTTAGGGTAGAGTTTAAGGATTGGTATCGAGTATATAAAGGATTGATTATGTATTCACCAGAAATTGAATATGTCAGAAGTATGGCGAGAGGAATGTTATGCAAAGAGAATGATCTTGAAATGGTGGATATGTATTTGCAGATGATAGAATATGAACATACTGAAAATAAAGTTGAGGTGGAATGAAATATGATGATAGATGTTATTGATATATGGATGGAGCGTAAGAAAGAAAAAGTAAACGTAACCTCGTTGTTGGAAATAATGTTGAAAAATAAATTTGAAGACAAAATTTTATGATTAAAATGGGAAGTCATGACATTGATCGATTTTTATCTGTTTGATGAACATGAAGAAACGTGCATTGGATATCGATAAGATAGAAAGTGAATATGTTAAATGAAACAGTGTGTCCTTCATGTCCTTCATTACCAATGAAATATCAATGGGAAATTGAATTAATGAATTCAAGTATAGGAAGTTTGATAATAACCAAATGGTTAGTGATATTTTTGTTTATATGCGTATTTGTATTCAACTGGTATAATTTTTTACAATGCAACACATATGAAAGTAATGTTGTGAAATGTGTTGGTAAAAAAAAGCGTCAAGCACAAGAAATTTGAAATGTTAAATAAAAAAGAGTGATAAAAAAGAGATGAAAAGAACGAGAAAGAATGAGGGAAACAGATATGGAACGAAAGGAAATACGAGATATAGATGTGCAGTTAGCAAAGTTAAGATGGTGAAGGGAGTGTGAAATTGCAAAAATAACATCTATCGAAGGTTATGAAAGAGAGCAATTTGAAAGTGTATAAGAGCAAATTGAGAAGTTAGAAGTTTGACGTCAAGTCGAATTTGGTGAATTAATAAAAAAGAGTTAGATAAAATAGTTAAAAAGGATGAAGAAGAGGAAATAAACTAGTTGATCAAGGTGGAGTGTTCAGACTTATTAAGTTTAACGCGCGATGACAAAATAAGAAATCTTAATCGACAAATTGAAAATTTGGTATGGCAGCGAGATGTTGAACAAGCTGGCTTTCCGGTTACTGGAAAAGTGGGGCCTAACGGAGTGTACGAGAACATAAAAGAACTAGAAGAGTTGAAAGAACCTGTTAAAAAAGATAATGAGATGTTGAATGAGTTATTGGAGCAGATGAGTATTATATCGATGAAAGTTGAAGACATAGAGAAAGAAAGAAAGAAGGAGAAGTCAGTTCAATATGATTTGAGTATGATGTATGAATTGCGAGATGAACAACGAGCATTAGATCAAAGATTGCCGGCACAAGAAACAAAACTATTGACATTAGAAGAATCAGGAGCAGAGAATGGACGATTGATATGAAAGATAGAGAATTTGAAAGAAGAGCGAAGTAAAGCAATTAGATATGGGAATTCATTGTTTAGTCCAACATCTTTAACTGATAAGTTTGGATATAAAATGGGAATGATACTTTATTTGAACGGGGATGGAGTAGGGCATGGAAAACGCATGAGCCTATATATTGTTGTTTATAATAGAGAATATGACGATATTTTGGAATGGCCTATGCTAAAGAGAGTTAACTTTAAGATAATAAATCAGAGTGAAAGGAAAGAAAGTGAAGAGCAGTTTTTTACTACAAAATCACCTGGAAGCGCATCGTTTGAAAAACCTAAAAGCTTTAAAAATATAGCCCACGGCTTAGCGCAAATGTTGAATTTGAAAAGTTTGACGAAAGAGCCCGGATTTGTTAAGAATAATCAAATGTTTATAGAATGCACAGTAGAATAGACGAATGTTTGATATCTAACTAAGTGTTATAAAAAATGTATATTCAATCAAATCAAGTGTTAATGTAGTAAAAGAGTGGTAATCAAGTAAAGTATTAAAGTATAAGATATAAATTAAGAAATTACGAAATATAAGAAAAATTAAAGTTTTAAAAATGCTCGTTGACAAACATGTCTTCAAAAAGTCTGATATCATTTACTTCGTCGTCACTGCCTTGCTGGTTCAGCCACTCTTCTGTGGCCTTGGCACTGGCGAATCAGTTGGAGAGCTTCATATCATGCATCGCTCCTCCAATCGATGATGAGCCTTGCCGATCCATTTTGTCGGATGTCTTCTTTCAGTCTTTTGGCCATACTGCTAAACTTTTCTTTTATGGCCTCATTCAACCACAACTCCTCGATTTTTTCGGTGCGCACCAAAGAAGACGCACTGCACTGCAGTTCCTCTGCTCTTGTGAGGCAGAGGATAAAATACCCGCAGGCACTTCTTTGATTTTGGTATACATGTACACGGCATATTGCTAAAAACAAAAAATATAAAAAAACTTAAAAGAAGAATAATTTAAAACCTAATCCTAAAAGCAAGTCATTGCAAATAAATTCAAAAACAAACCTGCTTTGTCTTGTTTTTTCGTCGATCGTGTTCGTTTTGCAAAATTAAATAAATGAGTGATTTTTGCGTTAAGTGTGTCTCCTTTTATGTCCTTACAATGTGCATTGGACTTTGTCACTCAAAACAAAGATTAATGGTGGGTGATGAAAGTAGTTACCAAGTGTTTTCCCCATGTTATTTGCTTACCATAGCTGATGGACGTTAAATCGAAAACAAAAATAATGATTAGGGTACGTGAAGTGATTGTTGATGATGAGGAGCACATGATGTTCTAAAAATGGATATGGAACAAAGGTCCAAGAGCAAAGGTTGAAGAATAATGGTTAGGGTTTGTTGACTGATGAAATTTGTCCCAAGTTTTTCCCCATGTTATTTGCTTACAATAGGTAGAATAATGGATTGATCTTAAATTAGAAATGATTGACTGGGGAAAAAAAGTTGAGTTTTGATTGGAGATCTGAAATACAATTGTTGCCGAGGTTTAAATATGCTTGTCAGTATTGAAGGGAGCATATTTGTGTGAACTACTTTGGAAGTAGGACATCATCCAGCAAGATGGCGTTCGTGAAGAAATAGTGAAAATGGAAGGACCTTTCAAGATGAAGGCATGTTGAATTTTTCAGAGTATTCAACTGACGAAAGAAAGGTGGTTTGTTTTGTAGCGCCATATCAACCGACAGATGCGATCACCAAGATAACTCAAGCAGATCTACCGCCCGCTGGCAATAAAAAATCATTTGCTGAACTCAGAGTGACAATGGGGTTTACGGTCTGTATTGATAAATTCGTTAATTTATCGTATGCGATTAAAGTAAAAGAGATAATGTCAATGTGTTGTCGTAAGAGTGTAGATGAAAAACAACTCTTAAGATATTATAGAAATGAGTTAATTGCAAGTATGCGTAAGAGAAAGTTTACGGAAATGCAAATGGTTTTAATAAAAATTATGTTTCCGAACACAGCAGTTAGAGAAAATGAAATATTTTATGTTAACACGGATTTTGCTGTGATTAAACTCGAGGAAAATGTAGAGTACTCGAAAGTAGAGAGTAAGAAAGGCCGTTTAAGGCAATAAGAGAAGAGCTTGTAAATGCAAGTAAGAGAATTAAAGTAGACGAAGCAACGTATGAAAATAATGAGATAAAGGTAAAGGAAACTCCGAGGGATCCACGAAAGAAATCTCTTGATCTATCGAGATGTAAGTTGAAAACGTTAAGTAACAACAGTAAAATAAAAACGAAAACGTGAGCCTATAGCTAGAGTTGCCTCAAAACAATTTAAAATCACCAGAATCGAATGCGGATCCCAATTTATTTGTCGTTGAGGAACAAATATAACGAACCGAAAGGTTGAAGATTATAATGCAGTAGCAAATTTGTTTGATGATATGCTACTACCGCTAATAGATGAGCTGCTACACCGCCAGCGGGTGTGTTTGCGGATTTCAATCTAGCAGACATAGTGTTCCGAATGAAGCAAACGAAGCTAAAGTGAAGGAAAGTGAGATATATATTCCGATAATGCAAAGACAGTTGCTGTCACCAATGAAGAGAGAAATATAACACCTCGGGGAAAAGGTTCGAGTTTTGCGAAGTTAATTCAGAGGTTAATGATAATTAATGATAATTAATGATATTAAATGATAATGAATGGTGACAGTGGATTGATTTACCTTCTTTTTTGAAGCTCCTTTGCTATCCCTGTTCTTCTTGTCATCTTTCAAATGGGACCTATAAACAATATCATTCTTATAATATGCCAATTGCAGGTTATGGTTTCAATGGCTCAATTCAATCCACATACAGCAACCAACTACAGGCCGTCGGCCAACTCAGCCCTCCATCATTCCCTTGATCGTTAATGAGTAAACAGGATTTCTGGGGGTAAGGGTTTATACCAACTGGGTTAACGGTGATAACAGCCTATCATAGTTGAAGTGGCCATCCAGGATAAATATTCTTACTTACAACATATTACAATTCTGAGCATATAATTTGTAATTATAGAAAAGTCAGTGCAAATATTTATACTGGATAGGAACTTAGAGCTGTTGTCAATGTGGCTTCAGCTGGTATAAACCTTTACCCCAGAAATTCTGGGTACTCATTTACCGATCTCAGGAGGTTGGACAGCAGAGTTGGCTCACGGCCTGTAGTTCGTGTTCCGATTATATACGGATTTGAAACAATGAATGCAGGGCTCT